>WAAB01000703.1:99596-160944 GCA_013389865.1 Piaya cayana
CCAAGTGACAGGGGACAGGACAAGAGGGAATGGCCTCAAGCTCTGCCAGGGGTGATTTAGGCTGGAGATTAGGAGGAAGTTTTTCACAGAAAGGGTCATTGGGCATTGGAATATGCTGCCCAGGGAGGTGGTTGATTCACCTTCCCTGGAGGTGTTTAAGGCACGGGTAGATGAGGTCCTGAGGGACATGGTTTAGTGTTTGATAGGAATGGTTGGACTCGATGATCCGATGGGTCTCTTCCTACCTGGTGATTCTATGATTCTGCAATGAAAATATTCCTTGAAAAATAAGTAGATGCAATCCAAGTATGGCTAGGCATAAAGGTTCCTTCAAGCTTCCCCCTTTCTTTGAAGGTGCTATGTTTTAAAACTCATCATGAAATACTTATTTTCAAATAAACAATTAGAAATAAACATGCAACATGTATTTTATACAGTGTATCAGATGGAAAAAGTAGAACACTAATCACACAATTCCAAAGACATTTGGGCATTCCAAAGACAACTCACCCAACATAACAAATGTTATATTTTTATGATGTTCATTCTACAACATAAGCAGTAATTTAATAAGGAAGACATTTTACAAGGGAAGTAGGAGAGAAAACTGCAAATACTGAGGCATCAAGTTACAATTGGTAGAGGTCCATTGAATCAGTTTTATTCTTAAGAAGGACATTGTGGAGATTCAGACATTTTCAGATGAAACTTCCCAGTTTACAAGTTCTGATAATATTGGTTTATTTTTCCCTTAAATATGAGCCCTGAATATTTCACTAGAACAGAGTATCAAGGTGCGGGGGGGGGGTCCCTTTTATCTATTTTTCATTCCTTCAAATAGCGTCAAAGCCCTCTAGTTACTTGTGTACTATCTTGTACACATTTGGGAAAAACCTCATAACTGCCTTTGTAAAAATAAATAATTAATTTCATTAAAGGGTAGGAATCCAGCTCTCCTCCTCTTAAGGGTATTTTTAAATAACAAGCTGAACAGTCTTAAGCCTCTGTATATATTCCATGGCGCTTCATATTTCTCCTTAATATTTTTCTAAGAATTTTATCATAAGAAAGTTAAATAATCATTTAATATCAATATTGGATTCATAACAATCTGGAGGATGTTTTTTAGCCCTGCTTCTACAGTGGAACTTGTTTGGACCATATGCAACTTTATTGGACACTGGAACAGAAATTTCTGATGAAATTTTAAAAGAACTGCAATACTCAGTATACAAATCTGTTTTAAAATTCAGCTGTTTAACTAGACTCCTAACAGTAAAGCAAAAGACTTTTAAAAAACTAACCTCAGTTCTAGGTGCACAATCCTTCCAAAATACTAGATTTTGCTTTTCAAGGTAACCTTCTTGGATTTATGGTATGGTAGAAATGGTATACCTGTGAATATGTCCACAAAAGGACACAGTTTTAGATCTATTGTAATATCTATGGTCATCTGTGGATCTTACTCCTCCACTCTACAGTCAAGAACATAAAATCAACCTGTTCAAAATCTAACATCTTCCTGAAGGCTGAGCATAAAAGCTTCATATCCTCAAGTCCATTCCACTGTGCCTATGCACTGCCCTATCAGGTTCCTCCTGAGGAATTAAATACATGCTTCTTCCATCTCAAACCAGTAAGACAACTTATTTTATTTTCCTTACTTCCCTCCTCAAATCTATATTATTTTAATATAAATTGAGCTAATACTGATATAGATAATCTTCACATTTAAAACACAAACACATTTCCTAAGCTTTATTATTTAATACTTGACAAACTTAGTGAGACAAAAAGCAGAATACAGGCATCAGCACTCAATAAGTAGCTCACCCCACTTTTCAGATCCCTCATTGAATAAAATTGCATCACCATCAGGAAACAGAGTTTGTAGATGTACTGAGAGCTAGGTCCATCATTTCCCTGGTATGCAGTTCCAAAGAAGGAGGGAACAGAATATTTCTACATGCCTCTGGTGAAATCTGTTTCCCTTTAAATGTTATGTGTTAAAATGTTTTATTTTATTGCATTCAGGGGAAAAAAGTGCACACAGATTAAACAAAACCTCACAAAGCTTAGACATTACAGGAAAACTGAATACCAGCAGGTGATCCTCCGCACTTTATACTCTAGCCCAGTAAAATAAACTACCACACTACATGAGAGAATGTGTGAGTCATAGAACATTGTAAATATTCCTAATGCATCACTGTTTCAGAAACACCTGTGCTAAACACAGTAACTTTGTGTTAATCCTCTGCGACTATTTCAACATCCCTCTGGTTTTTTCTTTCCTTACCAGCATTCTGGGGTGGTCAGTGTTTTTCTTTCTCTTCCTCTCCATGTGCTTCCAACACTTCCAGGTTTGAAGTCAGCTGGTATGCTTGACCATTGCCTGGCTCCTGCAGATCTTCTGGCTAGAAGTTCACACAAGCACGTTGACCAGCCTGCACAGAGGACATCCTTTAACAACAGAAGAGACAGGCTAAAGTAATCTTCACAGGTAGCACCTGGGATTAAGCATCCTTCATGGGTATCTCAAGACCAAAGCAAGGGTTTTGATGTTTCTGCTTCAGCACAGCCTGACTGTCATACTGTTACCTTTTTCTGTTGCTCTTTTCTTTCCCAGGGTAAGAAAAGGTGTTACGACATGATGTACAGCAGAGTTCTTATGCCTCCCTTTATGCTGATAAAGGCTAAAGAAGGAAAGCAGGTGGAGGATGATAGCATCTAATACCATTCAAGAGCACAAGGTGAATCACAGGGGAAAAAACAGTTAAAAATCACATGGGATGATGCCTCACTAACTTTTCTCGACAGCAGCAATCACAGGTCCTGTGCTGGTATGGTCCTGCTGGCCAGAGCTGCTTCAACCCTATTCACTAGATCCATATGCATGGGTATTGCCTTTTGGACAACCCCACCCAGCTTTGGGTTCATCTGGGGGCGGCCCTGTGAGGGAATAGGGTGGGAATCCTGGGGAAGTCTCCAGACTCTTGTGGAGCACCCACCCAACTCAGGACCAGAGCAGGGAGGAGGCTGACTGTGAACCTCATCTATGTGTTACTACTCTTTCCAGGGGCTGAGGGGGAAAAAAACCTGCCACATGCATACCCAGACATACTTTGGGCAGGAATGGAGGAAGAGACAGCCCTTTGGAGCCCAAGAAGCCCCCTCAACCCATTTATCATCAATGAACCCATTCATTTGACAATAAACACAGACTGGGATTGCCATTATAGATCATTTAAACCCTACACTTGGTATTTAAGGAAGTTTCTAACTATAAGGATTAGGACAAGCTCTGAATTTAAAGGGAAAATGCACAGGCTTTGGGCTAAAGCCTACTACACCGTTACATGGCACCAGCTCCTCACATATTAGCTCCTCACTGCTAATACCAGGCCAATAAACAGGAGGAGGTTCATAATCCTAATTGTTGCAGTTTAGGGGGGCACAGTGGGGAGGCAGATATTAAAAGGACACACAAATCAGGGACTGTAATATTGCTGTTTGTATACAGATTACATGCAGCTAAACTGCAGCTGGTTGCGCCACTGACAGGATTAGTGCTAAGATCAAGCCAGGGAGTCAAAATCACATTTCCTGGAGTGTACCAATTTACACCTAATTTCTTTTTCTACATTCAGGTTTTACATCAAAGAAAACTATGGCTTACACAAGTAAAATAAAAACTAAAGTTGTTCAGCACTTGCAGAAATGATTAGCCCTCACTCTTAGAATTGTTCCATTACAGATCTAGAACACTACCATCCTTCCTACCCACCTTGATCCAGCACCCATGGAAATCCAACACTGTGAACCACACACAATGAGGAAGAGGCTTCTGATCTGCAGGGTCCACAGCACAAAAATAAGTGAAGAAACTATCTTAATTTTTTTTTAAATTAAAATAAATAAAAATTGATTGGATCCATTTCCATTAATCTTTTTTTTCAGTTAATTTTGGAATAAAGTGGGACACTTTGAAGACATTAACACAATTAGCAGCAGACAAAAATTCTCCTTAAAAAATAGTCAATAGTGAAAAATGTTTCTCTGTGCAGCAAAAGATGGATAAATTTTAATTATAATAAGGACTATATAGATATTACACAGTTTTTTAACCAGTAATCTGAGAGACACGGAGGTATCCAGAGCTATCAGTTCTAGAGATGAAATGTATAAGCCACAAATGTCCATTTTATAATTGTTTACTGTATATATCCCACTTTTTAACTTAATAATTTGTCTATAATATTGCTGAGTATAATTAGAATGCAAATCTTTCTTTATCAATTAAGTATATCCCTCCTTCACACATAAACCTTTATTTTGTGGTAAAAAGTGTCCTGTTGCTTTCAGTAAAATACATTTTCCATAAAATCCAGCTTGACAGTTATTGATTTTATGAAGCAATCAACATTAGAGATCAGGATTTCTTAGCTATGCACTGAAATATAGCTAGAATTAACAACCACCTTATTCTACTGTAGCATTTTCAGAAGTATCTGTGTGACTTTGAGCTTGACAGCACTGCATTTCAAGGGTCTGCAGTTATTCTGAGCTCACCACAAATGCTTGGGGACTGACCTAATCATTCTAACACTGGCTTTGACACCCTGCACTCAACGGGGAGCATCCCACCGTCCAGCATGATGTTAGTCCTCCCTATGCAAATTCAGACAGGTAACACAAAAGCCCACATTGGAATAATTTGTTGTGGGGTGATAAGAATCAATCTTGCAGGATGGGAGATAGTAGTTCACTCTTTCCCTAGGAGAGATGAAAATTCAGAATCTCTATAATTGCACTTATACAATTTTCTCATTTTCTCTCAAATTCTCAATTTCTCCTCTCAAAAAGAGAAGCTGACTCCTATTATGTTTTGACAGACATAGAAAGCAGCTACTATGCTGAGAATGGATTCTGATTAAACAGACAATTATTTTATATTCCTCTGTAACTCTTATGAAAGCAGAGTTAATCTTTTAAAACACGTTCATATGTGTTGTAAATTAAGAAAAAAGTATCTGTTTTAACCTCTACTGTATTTCCTATTTTAGTGGATACCATGAGTTTGCTCTTGAGTATTCTTTACTCCAATGGAACTCAACTATGTTCCAAAATCAGAGATGAAATCTAGTCCATCACTCATAGTTGTTTAATAATTCTGCCTCATTATCTCATTCCTATATTTTTCATGTTAACAGCACAAAAATTACTTGCTTATAGCAAGACCAGTTGAAAATTCCACTTCCCCCTATCATTAGTGGTTTGATCTAACCTTCTATCATACCAGTGAAAACTCAAATTTGAATTTCTATTTTTATCTTCCAGCCTACCCAAGTTCTTGAAATAAGTCTTGCAAACAGTCTACAGCGCATCCTTTTCTCACTAGAGATTGAGAGAGCTAATGGGCTCATCAGAAAACTGTTGCACTGTCTGTAAACATTCCAGCTTTGTACGCAGTTCTAGAAAAAGGCAGTGTGGTACAGTAATATCTTACTTGATCAAGCCATTGGAACTCCTCAAGACTTTGGTGAGCTTTTATTACAGGACATGTACAAGTGCCATATCACCTCTATGGACTGTCAACAACTACAATTTCATTCATTTTAGTCTCCATGCAACAAATGTGGCAGATGCTCTCCTGAGCTTATTGACATGAATGTTGTTCTGAAACCTGCTTTTGTCTTACTTAACCCCTAAGTGCTTGTTGAAGAATTATTTTTTTTAAATCCACCAAATGATTTCCTTCTCTCTTTGCTACCGATTCAGAAAATTCTGAGAGTGTAGAAAAATTTAGTGGACAAAATAAGGTATTCTCTTGTCCAAAGTCATGTATTGTAAGCCTGTGTCTGGGTGCAGCAGTACAGGCCAACCACTTTTTTAATGCAGTCTTCTGAGACTAATTTCTTTATATGGTAAAGAGAAAATTCTAAATTTCCTCTCCTTCTGGAAGTTTCTGGTGCTTAGGAGTTGTTCTGAAACAACAATCCATATTCAAAGACCTCTTTCAAAGGACTGACCCTCAGAATTAATAGTCCTTAGCTTCATGTTTCAGACTGCAAGATAAAAGAGTGGCAACTAATCAATCAGGCAATTGCCATTTGCAAGGATTTTGTTTTCTAAGAAAATTACAGTTCTTTCACGAGTTGCCCAAAGGTATTGACAAACAAGATTCATCAATCTACTGCTACTGTTGATTCCGGTCTGACTCACAATTTACTTTGCTGTGACTATATCTGGATGAACTAGAACGAGAAAAAAAATATGACAAGCCAAAATGTTGTCTTATCAAAACCTGTCAAGTTTAACTATGATGTCAATAATATCTTGTGCCACTGAACTTTAATTAACTCTTCTGAAAAAGTAAAAAAACAAGATAATTACTATATTGACTTAAAATAGATGTTGTTTAAAGTCATGACCTCTCTCCATGAATACTTTATACTAGATGCTTCAACAGGACACAAAAGAACCTGAGGTTTGTAGCAGTTGAACCTTAGGAGAATCTTTGATAACCTCTTCAGTGGTTACACACATTCTGTAAATGGACTAGAGGCCATGGAGAATAGTGATTGTCCAATACTTTTAAAAAATGGAGTCACTTTTAATGATACCTCTTAATAAATTACCTGCTGATTAATATGTCACTCTATTATATCACTGCCCTGTGTCATAAGTCTGAAGCCTAAAAGCATAGGATTTTTTTTTCTTTTCTTGACCTAGATATATTTTTAATAACTTAGTCTTATGTGCTTTTAAAATCTAGAATGGTTTTCTTGCCTCTCTCAGACAAGCTATTTATTTTCCTTTTTGAATACTGACACACAGAACATCATTTTTCACTTTTGGCACTTGCCTCGTGGATTCTCTAATATCTTGTAGTAGTGTAACTGAAGCTGACAACTGCATACTTGTTTTTAGAGTTTATGTCAATACACAAGCGTCCACGTATTGAACCTGATTTTCCACCAACTTATACCAGAGTTCAATAAGGACCACAGTCCGACTACCTGAAGTTACACTTGCATGGAAATCCATGAGAGGAGAGCCTGAATGCAAGAGTATGATATAGTTAAACTTCACTAAAAAACATAAGTAACCAACTTTCATTGTCAATCTGAAGGCTGTATGTATGTTTCCTACATCAATTTCCACATGCTGTTTTGTGTCAGCATGCTTTGCCTCTGTAGATGCTGAAGTCAAAGGTGTTGTTGCATGTAACTGCTGGAAAATATTATGTAACTGCCAATATGGAACAACATGCTATCATTGTCAAGGCAGTGACATAAAAAGGCATAACGAAGAAATGTATAATATAACAGTTGAAAGAAAACTAAGAAAAACTAAATATATCACAGCACTAAGTTCTATTCTTATTTAAGGTAATGTATAAAAATAGTTTAGATAAAAAAAGACCAATTCTTTGCTTAGAAAATTCTAGGGACTTCTCCATGTATGTCTTATGATGTATCATCTTTCTGTCCTTTATTTATGCTTATGAAACTATTAAAGTATTTTGGCTATGGAAAGCAGATTTTATTTTATTATTCTATAAGGGTGGTTTTGCAAACCACTTTTTGAAAGTCAAACCATGATGTTACTTATGCAAATTTTAAGTCCCTATTTAAACACTGGAAGAAATTTGCAGTAATAACATAAAATGGGGCATTTTAGTGACACTACAACACTACACCACTTCCTTTTTTCAATCTTAAACATAAAGAATCAGAGAGTGTATTTCTTTCCTCTATGAAGATGCTATTGTTTTGTCCTGGTTTTGACAGTAATGACATCAGAATTATACAACCTTTCACCATTTCAGTTTTCCTAAGATTAAGGAATGTCACTGCCTTTCAGCATTCCCAAAGAAGGACAATTCTCAGCTGAGAAGCCGAGTCTTTTTTTCTGGCATCAATTTGGAGATGCAGTGAAACAAATAGGCTGTATTTCTAACAACCACAATTATCACATAAATAAGTTTAAAATTTGTGGTATGTTATCTTTCAATTCATCAATATCAGTGCCAAAAATCTATCTGGATTCAAATTTCAGGTCATGTATTTACAGTGTAATCTACATAGCATGTGTGAACTAGAAAACATCTATGATACCTCATTTTTTCCCTGGGGAAAAGCACAAAAATTTTACCATGGCAAAAAGAAACTGCAGGTGGCCATGTGTCAAATATTAGATTTCCAGAGCTAGAAAACCTGAATCCACATTCCAGAATGCATGAGAATCAACATACTTACTAAAATTTATAGAGAGAACTGTTACATTCTCATTTTCAATGAATGTGTCAGCTTAAATGTAAGCACTCTCCTGGCAAAAATATTGTGTTTTAATTTGAAAGCATTGTAGGCATGGCACATGTTGTTGAGTTAAGCCTGGTACCAGGTACTACATAGTACTACTGTTCTGTAACAACTGACCCGATATTGAAGTTCTTTACTTTTGAATATTCCTTATTTATCACAGTAAATTGTAATGCACACAAGTCATACAAATGGATCTGTTTGTGCATAAATGCTTGCAGAATTAGGGCCTGTTTTTATTCTTTCCAGTTTCTTATTTATAAAAAACTTTCCAGTTTTTTATTCTTACCAGTATTCACAGTGAGATCTGCATCATGCTAAATTATGTTATGAGCATTTTATACAGCAAAAAGAGGAATTTAAAATTTAGCACTTTAAATACTGAAGTAAGATTTAATGGAAAATTATTTTTGTGGTTTTGTCTCTCCCTTTGATTATCTGGTCCTACTGAGTATTTTAACAGCAAATGATATGATCATCAAATATTCATTTATTGGAAAATTCATGAGTTTTAAAAAACACACATTCCTTTATAATAGTAACACCAAGCACTAGCATCAAGAGCTCATTATCTCTCTTAAATTTAAAATGTACCACTATTTTATTCGAATTCCAACACAAATTCCAGCTTAGATGTCTTACGCCTGTCAAGAGTTAATTAGTAGTCATGTTCTAAATCTACCTGTTTATGAGTTTTTCATAATTTTTTCTCATCATTCTGTTGCAGAGTCATAACAGATTTTTGAGGCATTTTAAATGCTTAAGTATCCAGTTAAATGCAGTTAAATCCAGCTGGAGGCCAGTCACAAGTGGGGTCCCCCACGGCTCAGTGCTGGGTCCAGCCCTGTTCAATGTCTTCATCAACGACCTGGATGAAGGCATTGAGTGCACTCTTAGTAAGTTTGCAGATGACACTAAGCTGGGTGGAAGTGTCAATCTGCTGGAGGGTAGGAAGGCCCTGCAAAGGGATCTGGACAGACTGGACCGCTGGGCAGAGTCCAACGGCATGAGGTTTAACACAGCCAAATGCCGAGTCCTGCACCTGGGGCACAACAACCCTATGCAGAGCTACAGACTGGGTGAGGTCTGTTTGGAGAGCTGCCAGGAGGAGAGGGACCTGGGGGTGTTGGTCGACAGCCGGCTGAACATGAGCCAGCAGTGTGCCCAGGTGGCCAAGAAGGCCAATGGCATCTTGGCTTGTATCAGAAATGGTGTGACCAGCAGGTCCAGGGAGGTTATTCTCCCTCTGTACTCGGCACTGGTGAGACCGCTCCTTGAATACTGTGTCCAGTTCTGGGCCCCTCAGCACAAGAAGGATGTTGACGCTCTGGAGAGTGTCCAGAGAAGAGCAACAAAACTGGTGAAGGGGCTCGAGAACAGGCCTTATGAGGAGCGGCTGAGAGAGCTGGGGCTGTTTAGCCTGGAGAAGAGGAGGCTGAGGGGAGACCTCATTGCTCTCTACAAATACCTGAAGGGAGGTTGTAGAGAGGAGGGAGCTGGCCTCTTCTCCCAGGTGTCAGGGGACAGGACAAGGGGGAATGGCCTCAAGCTCCGCCAGGGGAGGTTTAGGTTGGAGATTAGGAAGAAGTTTTTTACGGAAAGGGTCATTAGGCACTGGAATATGCTGCCCAGGGAGGTGGTTGATTCGCCTTCCCTGGAGGTGTTTAAGTTACGGGTGGACGGGGTCCTGAGGGACATGGTTTAGTGTTTGGTGGGAGTGGTTGGACTCGATGATCCAGTGGGTCTCTTCCAACCCGGTGATTCTGTGATTCTGTGATTCTGTGATTCTGTATGCACAAAATGAGCAGGGGGGCAGTTTAATGTATTTCATTTACATCAACTACGGTAAAAAAGAACACAAATGAATCAGAGTCACAGGAAGAAAAGGCATATTATTTAGTGGAAATGAGACACTCATGCCAACAGAGATAATGATAATTATGCCATAAATGACAACACCTTCTATATACATAACTCTTGCCACTAATCTATGTCCTACAAATCACATTAATATATATGACAAGATAAAAAACCTTGATCATATCAAGCATACAAGGATGAATTAATTTTAGTTAGCATAGTTTCCTTTTTATGATTCTAAAAAGTAGCCAAATTTTACAGTTTTAAATATATCCTGAAAATAATTTTGAATCTATCCACAGCCAGTTTTTTGGCATACAATAGAAGTTTGATTTTACTCAGTTATAGTCATGTGTTGTATATCCATGATGCAGTATAAATGCATGATGTTAAGACTTTTGAATGGAGTACAAGAGGGAATATTTAGAAGTCGGATCAAAACAGATGCAATCTGAATCCAACTATCTATCAATGCATCAAGACTTCAATCTTCAATGCAGGAGCTGATGACCTTACTCAGTCATATTACTATTCATACTTCAATTATAGGCTTACCATAACAAATAAGAATGCCCTCTTCTAGAAAAATCATCTCCTGAAATTGAGCATATGCACTTTAATATTAGAAATAAATATTTTTGCAATACATTGCCCAGAGCCAACTCTGTATATGATATCCCATTACATTAAGAGACTTCCAGATATAATCAGCAAACAGACAACAAAGATTGATTAATCAAAAAGTGGGCAGGGCCTTATTAGGTTGAACAAATTAGACAACTCAGGATATATTGCTTTATGGGCAAGATTTATTCTTTACAAATATTCTCCATAATTTATTATGATGACCTTTTGTCAATACTAGAAAATATCCTCAAATAATAGGCTACTTTTGCAAAACAGATCTCAGTGGGAGAACTATGTGATTTGTACAAAAAGACTTTCGAAAAAAGGAAGAAAATATTTTTTTAAACCTGCTCGGTGGGAAGCAGATGAGAGATTTACTTTCTGAAACAGTATTTTTTTAATAAACACAATGCAAAGACAATTTTGCATTGATACAGTATTTCAGAGCCACATCACCAGCTGAGTTCTAATCTATCAGTCCCTCTGTTGTGGGAGTATAGTAGTCACCTACAACTTATGAATTATTGTTAAACACAGATCAGAAGATGTTTTGTAGCAAAGATGCTAACTTAGAGTCTTTATTGATAATGCACACTAGGTATCAAAACCAATTATACAGAGCAATTCAAAAGTTAAATAATAATGTATGGCAACAATGGGTTAAAATCTCACATATATTTCATGGGAAAAAAAACAAAACTCCTTTTTTCCACCCTAGACTTTTTTGGTGGAGGAGATACCCAGGCACTGTATTTAAAGATGATTTCACTGGTGCATGTCTGCAACAGATTCACTAATCACACTAATAGACCTTCTGTTTCAAAACCTTCTGGTTGCTCCTCCACACCAGAACCTTCCAGATTACAAATATGGTCAGAGGGAGTTAAAGAAATGCACAAACAGAACAGTTTCAAGCTAAGGTTTTGGCTGGGTAATCTGCATCTGAAGTGATTTATTTGCAGAAGATTGATACAAGAAGTATTCATATTTTTCTCAGTACAATTTTCATAGAAATGATTGGTCTTTTTAAAGTAATATGGAATTGATAAAAATGTGGGGATTCAAGACTGATTTCAAGGTTGTGATCTTGGAAACAAAAAACCCCCACTGGAAGTAGCAAATTAAAAGAAATAGCGTCTTTGGTAAAATGAGAAGTATGGGAGTGAAAATCCCTTGGAATCCTTTTACTTTAGGTTAGGGAAAATTAAAATATCAGGATAAGTGGTCTGGGTTTAGGGGAACAGATATAAAATTTAGCTTCTGAATATCAGAACATCCAAGAAAGAAATGCTTTTTCCACCTCCTAGTACATTTTTCCTCTCTATTCAAAGGGTCAGGCACTTTTTACACTGTTAGTGCTGGACTAGCTGCTGTTTGGGGCTTGCAAGAAGTGTTTTTGTAGCTGTCATTTTTTTTAAAACTCAAGCTGAATAGAGGAAATAGCATTTTCCATGAAGTCAGAGTAAGGAATGATAACCTCAGAGAAGTTTTTGTCAGCTAACCTGGGACATTTCAAATAAATTTGCAGGCCAGTTAAAGAGAAACAGATCAAATCTTTTCTTTCCTCCTCTTGAGACAATTCTCCTTCCCACATGTAACCCAGATGAGCTAACCTAGTTTGAGCACTGAATGCACCTATCTTCTCTCTAAGACTGGCAAATACATACAACAAAGATGTTCAATCCATTTTGGAGTGAAGGAAATAAGGATTACCCTTCCCACACATCAAGCTTTATATTGATGGCTTTCTGTGTAGCTGTCTATTTTTATTAGTTTACAGGTTGTAAACGTTTCAGTGGGTAATGTCCTGCAGGAGTATGTCTGTTAATTTTCTTTCTTTTTCTTTTTTACCCCCTTTTTATAAATGAAAGCTAATTAGACTTTATTTTAGTCCTTTCTTTTGTGAGACTCAAGTCCGCTGGTTTCATGTTGTAGCCTCTGGCTACACTGTGATCAAGCATCACAAAAATACCATAAAGTCCAGAAGCTGCTAATTTAAGCAACTTTCCTGTTTCCTGCCCACCCTCTACCATCACCACTTTTTCCATTGCAGTTTAAGAATTTATAGAGCTATTTAAAAAGGAGGATTGGGATTAGCCATGGTTCCATCACAAGAAATGATTGAAATCTTGCACAAATTTTCAGGAACAGCATTTGTAAGAACTGACCTAAGGAAAAAAAAAAAGAAAAAAAAAGAAGTGGCAATGTTTGTCCATTCTCGATGTAATATAACCCATTCCATTCTGTTCTTACAGGACACTGGTAGAATTCAAAATACTGCAATATATAGTTACAGTTAGAGAATCCATGATGCTTTGTCAACCTTTTTCACTTTTCACAGACATACCTGAGATCCATTTGGAATGAAAAAAAGCATTCTCACTGTTTCTTTTCTCTCATCCATCCATTGTAGTACATTTAACCTTCTAAAACTAACATGCCAAATCCATTGTGTCTTTTCTTTCCTTTGAACAGAGCACACTGGGCAACAGATTGAACAGAGTAAACTGAGCAAAGATGCATTGCAGCCCAGATGTTGGTGGAAAGTGTTTGCAGGGTCAAGTCAATGATGCAGAGAAGCAATTCCTAAAACCTCATGCAGTTTCATATAGTTCAAAGGAACCATCAGATGCAAGTTAGTGCAGTATGGTGACTGCCAAAGGCTGCAGTGTGTGCTCTGGACAGGAAAATAGCAAGCCCTATGCTCTGGATTAATAATATAACCCTCTGAGTTTGTGGGTAGTTGTTAGCGTACCTGTAATCTATGCCCCAGTTTTAAGAGTTCGACACCAAGTAAGCTAATCTTCTATTCAACACAATAATCCACGCCAACTGGCATACATCAGAGTTCTTTAGAAGCAGGATTGTCCACATCTTCCTCTCTTAGACCAACACAGAAATGTCAAATAATTCTAGTCAAGTTATTTGCTGAAATAACACCAGTTGCAATCAATTATCTTTAAGGTAATCTGTGCTCCTAAGCAAATCAGAAGGCATTTTGACAAATCAAGATCAATTTCAAGTAACAGTGACAAAAATATACCTGGTTATACATATCCTAAGTCTTATTTTTCCTCTACATTTGGTTGTAGTAATTACCTATCTAGGACTGTTGAGTCAGAAAGTCCTCCTTTGACACCACCATGTAGGTTTTGCTGGTATAACTGTTTCCTTAAGGAGCGTGATTTATTAATTTTCAGGTTTTGAAATGTAGACCCAATTTCAACATCTCATTACTGAATACACTGTTGTAATACAAAATGAAGGCCTGTTTACCTGAAAATATTTTGGCTTTGCCTCTTCTTTCAAGGATGTAACAAACACTAAACAGAAGACAGTTGCTCAATTCACATATACAATATATTCTTTGACTTCAGTACATTGGCTTTCGTGAAGCATTGCCAGCTTATACTATGAGACCTTGATTCACCACATAAGAACAACACTGAAGTTACACTCAAGTGTAATATTTTTTAGAAAAATGCCTGCTACATGAAGGTAAATGCTTCATTTGATAAGCATGCTTGTTCTCCTTCATACAATCATTCACAGAGATTCTGTCAGATCAGTCATTCTGTGTGGCAGCCCTCTGCACTCTTTGCCATGGTATCTGAGCATCTAACAACATTATGTGAATTCTAGATAGACTCTATGGAGATCAAGAAAACTCATAATAATTGTTACCAGCAAAAGTTGTGGTAAAGACACAAACTGAACTTTTCATCCTCAGGGAATGATTTTCCTACTAGTAATTTATTGTTATTATACCTCCAGAGGAAATTTAACTAGGTTCAGCTTGAATAGAAGAAAAATACATATAATATTTTAATGGATCACACTTCACATGTATAGTGCCTGGTGTGATAAATAAAGGTCTCTTAAGACTACTTTTAAAAATTATGCAAACCCAGCTAAAGAAGGCATATGTACCTGAACCCTCAAAGTTTTAATCTAATTTACAACAGAGCTTCTTGACCCCAGATAATACAGTGCTACAATTATCTGACTTGCTTTATTGGATGTTGCTTCAAGGTGAAAATTCTGGATACTTTTTGCAAGGCCAGCATTTTCATTGCCAGCTCATGAGCCTTGTGAATGCACAGGTCACCATGACTGTGTCTGCCTCTGTGAAGACAGGAAAAACTGTCTTGATGACTGTTATACAAAAATTATTTTTAGCAGCTGCTGATAAGCAGGGTTTGAGTTTCTTTAAGGAAATCAGGAAGACCTGGGCAAGTAATTGCATGGTAAAGACAATCTCTAGGATCAGAGTGTTGGAAAGCTAGTTGATCTGAGAAACACAGGTCCCTCTGCCCTCTACCATAAACACACCAAGTTCTGCACCTGGGCATCTGCTCCTAGCTTTTTTAAAATGGAAATTTTAAGTCCAAAGTCCAGTTCAAACAGAACTTTTCATTGCCATTTTTACGTGGTTGTAAACTTTTTAATTCCTTTCAATGCCTCATTTGAGCAAAACAAAGAAATCCCTACAGTCACAGAATTAAAAACCTCTCTTATAGTGGGGGCTTATGCAAGTTTAAATTCATGTACTGCTATTGCCGACAGGCATTCATGTTATGACAACACCACTAACTTCCCTACTGATAGACTACAATTTTCTCTCTCATTCAGACATTTCCTTCCAGAACCATAAGCCAAGGCATTAGTTCAGCTCTGAAAAAGAAAGAGTATAACTCACTGAATCAGCTCCTGTGGCATCCTGCATTTTCCTTAGAGAATATCCTCAACCTAAGGTCTGGACATTTGATGTGATTATAACCTAAGGCAAAGTGAAAATAAATAGAAAAATATATGTACACATAATATACACATATACATGAAACATATGGAAAAAGTATCTTTGCCACACGAGACTGGAGGTTAGTACAGCTCTCTTTAGAAAAAAAAGAACATAATTTATAAAACATACATGCTACTTTCATGCTATTCCCTTTCCTTACCTTTAATAGAAAGCCCCTGAGAAACCAATTTATGCTTGCTAAAACCAGCAGCATGTCTTGTAAAAAATAAACCCCAAATTATATATTGAACAGGGAAAATATAACACTGGTTGTTAGCTCACTGGATTTTTTTTTTCTCTCTATTTTTCCCTTTTTTATTTTCTATATTATTTTCCTTTAACATAGTCTCTTCTTCCCAAACAAGTAAAACCTTGGCAATGACTAGGAAAAGACCTTATACATAGACAGAAAGATTGGGTTTTCAATTTGAGTAAAATTTAAGCACATCTGTTAAAACTCATGGCTAATAGAAGGTCACATGAAGGCATCTGCCAATGCCTTCTGTTCCCAAAATAAAAAAAAAAAAAAGAAATTGAAAGAATCCTATCAGGCATCTTGTTTAAATATCTAGCAGCAGTTTTGTTTTGACAATTCGATATTGAAGGAAATTTCTATCAGACCAACAGGGCAGGGTGATCAGGCTTTCAGTGAACGTCGCACTGTCTGTAGAAATTCAGAAGGAATAATTACAAGAAATATAATAGCCTTGAAAGCCAAGTACTCTGTTAATTCTAATAATCATTCTTTCTTCTTAGTATATGAGGAGATTTGTAAGGTGACCTGATATTAGAAGAAACAGAGCTTCTCACAATAAAGCAATGCAATATTGGCCTCATCCCTAAATATATGTATAGAATTAAATAACATTCTCCTTCATTATTAATGCTCCTCAGGAGTCATTCATGTTATACATAATAAATCAATAAATGAGTAGGAAAGCATTGCAATGCTGATATACTTTTAAAAAGAACAAATACAAGGATTAAAATTCTAATTATAGGTGAAATAATGAATGTGTGCAATGGAACTTGAGATTATATACTGCTAAAGGTGTCCCATTTAATTGTTATACCTACCATTTTCATTCTCAGAAGGGAAATTTATTCTTAAAGCATCATTTTTATCTGACAATACTAACTGCATTATAATCTCAGCTAGTACTTTTAATTGCTTATACTTGTTGACATTAACCTTGTTGGACAGATTTGCTGCTTCCTGTTGTAGTCATTTTACATCTTCAGGTGAAATAAAGCAGTAAAAGCTGACTTTTGTTGCCAAAGTGTCCCCCAGCCTCAGAAAGGTTCAAGTTTTCTTGTTCAAGCTCTTGTTCAAACTGCTCTTAACTATAAAAATTCTCAAATGCATTATCAGCTTTGAAATTTCAGTTTTAGATTGTGTTGACTAATGCTCACAAACACATAGTCACACAGATAGAAACACCATCATGCGAAAACATGAAAAGGCACAGAAGTCTAATTTTCTGTCAATGAATCCATGCTGTAAACAACCAAATATAGATTACCTAAAATCAGGAAAATATTCAAGAACAAATCAGTTAAACATCAGATAGCTCATAGCTGCTAGGTAGTTGTCGCATATATTCAGCTGATTGATTCATAGAATGTGTTGTGGTTTGAGCAGCAGGCATCAGCTACCAGTATAGGCTGGAATTTTGTTGGCTAAATGGAATGCAAAGTAAGTAACCATTTGCTAACCACATAATATTAGGAGTCCTGGTGTCATGGTTTGATTTTGGCCCCTTCAGAATAGCCAGTTTTGTGGCTGAGGAAAGAAAACTACAATTCCCAAGTATTCCATCCAACCTTTTCTGCATAAATAAGGGTGTAATTGGGGGTGGGACACACTTCCTTTTCCGGATCAGGNTAATTACCTGGCTTCAGCCTGCTTTGGTTTTTAGTATTCTCAGCCCTTTTCTTTCCTTCTCCTTATCTCCCCTGGATTCGTACAGCAGGGCTGGGGGAAGGGAGAGGGGCTGCAATTTACTGTGAGGGGTTTGGGGGAGAGTTTTGACTCAAACCGTCACACCTGGCAAAAGGAGAAAAGAATAAGGTTATTAAAAACTCATTGAAATACTGAACTGTTAATCTAGATGTGTTTAGTAAATTTGTAAACTGTAAGGGATCACTTTTATTGTGTGCACCAAATTGCTTAGTAACTCCACTCTCAGTGTTCCACAAGTTCTGACATGAAGCTCCCATTCACTCCTTCACTAAACTTATTTAAGTATAGGCCACATTACAATTTCTATAGCTTTAGGAATAGGCCTGGCTTTTTCCAGATAAATATGGTACTTCTAACAAGGGATTTTCTGCCTTGGGATTGCAAGGCTCTAAGATACAGCCAATGGCACTGTAAAGGGTAGACCATTTTACTCAGAGGAAAGACAAATGGAGAAAAGCAGTATGCCTCAGGGGCAACTTAAATAGACTTCTTAGCAAAAATGTGCCTTTTGCTTCTGATTGCTGCTCAGTTTAAGCCTGATGCAAGATAAATGGAGGACAGGGTTTGGACTGACTGAAGAAAAATGTAACTAAAAGAAAAAAACAATATAGGCATTTAACCTAACATCTTCTTCCCCTCATTTAGGTCCAAACTTTTAAAACTTTTTGTTGACCTCTTTAGTACGGTAAGATGATGTCTGAATAATTGTGGGAGGATACAGCCAGATGGTGAGCTCACAGTATGACTCTGGAGGCATTCTGGTTCTTTGTGGGGCTCAGTAAAGAATTTTTCTAGGAAAGACAAATTAAATGAGGAGACTTTTCTTGCTCTCATTTAATCTTGAAGGATGATTTTGTTCCTATTTTTTTTAATTGAGTTGTAGGCTCCAGGTATTTATACTATATTTTAGCAACTATACTTCCCTGTCCTTAAAATGAGCAGATCAATTGGAAATGGCAGTGGGAAATTTGGAAGATGGAAACAGTGATCATGCATTGCAATTTAGCTGAAGGTTAGCTTGAGAGAGGAAGTAAAAATCACAGTGGTTTAAAACTATTTCTCCCCTATATTATAACAAAATATTTTAGTGCTTCTTTTCCAAAAAGCTTTACTTTCAGTTTCATTTAACAAATTAAAATATATTTTAAAATTTTACAACCTCTCTGAAACAGAATTTTCACCTCCACGACTAAAACGATACATGAGGAATAAATATTACTGTAGTTTTACAAACAGAACTGTAATCACAGAAGTTTCTTTTTCCTGGTTCATTGCCATTTTGTAAGGCTCTGTTTGCAGATATCACATTGAAAAGCTATATTTAAATATTTAGTTTTATGTTCTCATTTCCAAAGACTTTTGAATAAAACCTGTATTTGAAGTGAAATCTTAAATCCTTAAGCTCAGTAGTTGGTAATGCATGTGAGGCATGGAAAGTATTTTAGACAAAGCATTAGTATGAAAGGAAATATCTGTTAGAGTTTGGACAAACCTCAGGAACAAATAAGAAACAGTAGATAGGTGCTAAATGGAGCTGGTTACAAATTCCCATTCAGATAAAATAGATTAGATGTACATAGTCTTTTTTTATTGATGCTTTGTCAGATTTTTTTCTTAGTTACTTACTCCAGGATATTATTAAATGAAAAGATGAATATCAGAAGATTCTACGTCAATTGTGACCCTCAGAAGACTCTCCTTCTGTTTCAACTGGAGAAGCTGTTCCTGAAGACTGCTGGACTTCAGGCATAGATATATGAGGTAGTTAACTTTTTAAAACTATATTAATAGTTAAACAAAGATCATTTAACATTTACTAGTCCAGTTGCATTCATAGTTCCATTTGTTCAGTGGTTTAAAGGACAAATTAATTTAAATTCCTTTGATTTGAAAGACAAAATATTTCCTTTTTTTTGTTTGTTTGGTTAGCTATTTTTGCCTTGTAGTTGAAGATTTTGGGGCAAAGCTTTCAAGAGACCACTAACTCTATCCCAGAGCCTCAGGCTATGCACATAGGCCACAAATTTACTGAAATAAACCCCAAAATTTGATACCTATGTCATTCCAGTGAAGCTAGGGTGCCCTTCAGGGTGGTCACATGTTCCTAAACTCTCCTACTATTAAAGCTGAACTAATTTTGATGGAAAGCTTGCTTTGATTACAAGCTCCCTGTGGTGACACTTCACAGTATCCAGACAAAGCCTTCTTAGCTTGTTTTTTCAGGGAGCAAATGTTTTTGGTGAGAAATAGGTGGACCCCAGTTATTCCAATTAGTTCAATCCTCATCATTGTTATTCATTCAATGTAATTAATTCATTAACCTCAAAAAGCAAGTATTGAAAAAGTTAACCAATCATGTTCTAATGTGTTTAAATTCTGTTTCTTGCTACAAAACAAGACTTTATGAAATAACAGGAGTTTAAAATAAACACTGATGTTTCTAGAGAACAACATTATTCTAGTTTATAGTGGGCTTTAACATTACTATGGGTGCAGGCTCATCAAGCTGTTTATTTGAACAAATATGCTTTTAGGCTATGAAAACGTTAGGTTTCTTTTTAATAGTTTCTCTTTGTGGTAACATTTATGTTAGTCCAGCATTTCTAAGGTTTAATATTTGTTCTTGATCACATTATTCATCTTCTCCTTGTTACAGCATATCAGAGCACATTGGTCTGCCTTATTTAACTTCAAGTAGAGATGCTTGTTGCATTTATTGACTAGAAAAAGCATGAAAGAAATAATTTCATATAAAAATAGTTCATTCATAAAATATTTTTCAACTAAATATGCATGTATGAACAACTGGCACACCTTTTCTTTGTAAGGAAACCTTCTTATTCCCAGCCATGTGCTATTCCCTTTAGGTATTTTAGTAAGGTAATCATAGTTCCATATCTGCAGAGCCGGCCTTTGTCAACAGTATCTTGGATCTTTCTTCCCATGACCTAGCAGAAGAAGGACTATAGTTTTCCCAAGACGAACAAACTCAAAAGAAACTCCCATTACTGAGGCTGAATGACAACAGTAGTGTCATAAACTTACTCTATGAAGTCCCTAAGGATTTTTGCAAGGCTACATTGACACTTACTAATAAAGTCATTTCTGCAGGAACATCCAGACCTTGCTGAGAGGCTCTCTGCCTGAACTGCGATGGAGGGAACTTCAGTAGATTTGAGTTGCTATGGAATGTTCTCAGGTCTGGAGATTGAAACAAGAATTGTAGAAAAGTCACTGATGCTATTCTGTACAGTTTTATAGATTTATGAGAGTCGAGCATATAGCTTGTAGTACATAGATGAGAACTCTCCAACCATACTATTGCCTGATTTTTTTCCTCATCTATTTCAGGTAAACACTGGTTGTCAGCAGACAAATAAAAAGGCAGCAACACTTGTGTGCCAAATGTGCACTGGTATATCAGGGTTATCTACCTGCAAATTGTGCTTCATACCTTTTGTTTTCCAGAGTATGGATGGAATAAATTATGTAACACTTGTCTACTCTAAGAAATTCATTAGTAAGAATAATAATGTTTTACACATCAACATTTCAGAGAGGACTCTTGAGTCTCATAAGAGAAGCAAGACCTGTAAAAACTCCCCACAGCCTTTTTTTTTTGCCAGAATATAGTGATAGAAAGGGAAATTTCTATATCTAAAACACAGCTGTACCTTAAAAGCCTCTTAAACACTACTAATTTGCAATATTTATAGGTAATCAATGAGACAATCCAGTGTTTTTGTTGAAAGATGTTTGACAAGGAAGAATCAGTCAAGAGGAATTGTTTTGCCTTCTCTGATGAAGGTCATTGACTATTGTCTGACAAGTCAGCAGTAATTAGACAAAACTGCATTGCGAGGCTTAATAAATAAAGCTGTTGTTCTCTTCTGCACAATTCCGTCTGGCATCCATTAGAAAACAGAACTGAAATTAAGTAAGTATCCATCCAATAATTCAGAGCTATAGACTGTCTGTTGTTTGTCAAAGGTATTGAATAGTTTCTATCTACTGCAACAAATCACTCAACAGTAAAATAAGTGGTAGTTGATTGTATACCAATGGTATATTTAAGAGCAGTCTATTGTATCGAATGCTGCTGGAAATGTAGCAGGTCTTGATAGTGGGGAAAAAACCCATGCTATTTTTAAAAATAAAATATTGGTGTACTTGGCTTTCCCACTCACAGTTCTGCTTAGGCTTAGAAGCAAGATCAGTTTTAATAGTTTGTTAGAAAATTTAGGGAGATTGAAGAATAAGGATCTTGTTGACTTCAAGGCATTTTGAAAGTATTTAATTAAAAAGAACAACTAACACAGACTTCATTAGAATGATTTCTCAGGTTTCCCTCCACCTCCCCAACAGTTAGAAAAAGTTAAGTAGCGTTCTACAGTGTTAAAAGTAGGAATGGAATAGTAATGTTCTTCCTAATGAAAACTCTCTGACAAAGAGGAACAATCATGGAACTAAAGCTAAAATCATTCCTTACTAGCAGTCAGTTCTACTGACTGATTGGCAAGCAGGCAAGACCAAACAATGATGGATGGTTTGCCTTTACTGCAAACTTTCTCTCTGAGGGCAGAATTTACCCGCACTGACTTCTCTGTTTGCTGATCTGCATTTGGGTCTCATTAGGTCACAAGAATACCATCTTCTTTATTTTTTGTTCTTTTAATCCTAGCATTCCAATTTCTTGTAAGTAGGCAAGTTGATAGTTGTTGCAAGGCCCCATCTATTTCAGTCTGATCCAGTAAAAAGAACTGGAAACTGCTGTTATCTTTACATCTACTAACAAAGTAAGGATTTTAGTCTTTCATTTCTTACAGCAGATGAAGAACGCAGCTCCAAACTAATAATGAAGACTTTCCACAATGTGATGGTTTGAGCAAAAACTCACCCCCAAGCCCTCACAGCGTTCACAGTAATCTGCAGCCCTTCCACCCCCCACCCCCCTGTACAAACTCAGGGGAGATAAAAAGAAACAAAAGGCTGAAAATGCTGTAGTGGTTATATATAATGTATTAACACTAATATGCAACTAAAAATACTACATATACAATAATCAGAGAATAAGAGCCCCCCAGAACATCCCCTGCCTCTTAGGGAAGCAATCAGAGATTCCCNACACAAGATCCTAAAAAATAAGGAATTTATGGGTATTTTTCTCTTAATTTTTCCCTTCTGGTCTGTGAAGGCATGCATATTCCTTTGTCCAAGGGATACAGCCTAGATGGATGACACAGTGAGCAGAAATGCATTTACTGAACTGCTACACAGAATAAAAAGGACAACAAACATATCTTCTTTGAAAGGTACTAATCAATACTGGGCACACACATATCATTAAAAAACTCAACTAGGAGAGAGTATTTTTTCCTAATGAGAAAAGTCAAAAAAGTAAGTAGGACTAAAAACAATGGCAAGTTCACCTATTGAAACAGTTTGAAAAATTAGCAGCCAGCTGATATGTACAACCCTTTCACCTGACTCAGCTGGAAGAACAGGGTACCTTTTAAATGGTTCCTCTCTTCCCACAATTTGCATTAGTGAGATTTTTAGGACTCAGGTACCTAGGCAATTGTGAGCTAGAAAACCATAATTAAATGAATAAAGAAATAGCAGACAAATTTAAAAGCCTTTATGCTTCAACTTGTTTTTCCTTTAGGGGAGGGGAGGGGGGATGGCAAGGGGGAGGGGACGGGGCTACAAGAAAGCAACAGAGGAACTGTTTACAAAGGCTTGTAGCAATAGGACTAGGGATAATGGATATAAACTGGAGAGGGACAGATTTAGACTAGACATAAGCAAGAACATTTTCACTATGAGAGTGGTGAGGCTTTGGAATAAGTTTGGAATAACTTTTTTTAACCTGAGGGAATTATTTCTACCACATTACTTTTAGATTCAATATGAGTTATCTCAATGACAACAACATAATTAGAATAGAATTAATACAACAACAACCCACATAGTGTCTGATTATATTTCAATAGCCTTTCTTTTCCTCTTAAACATGCAGCTTCTATCAATATGAAAAGGGAGCATGCTGGGTGAAACAGGCACAGCGCTTTGCAGATGAGCTGTGGATTCATAAAGAAATGCTTAAGTTTATAAAGTGCAGAATGGAGAATCAAATTTGCTGCATGAAGAGTACTTAATTACAGTAAAGTTTATGCCAAGAAAATGACATTCTGAAAACTCCATGAAAAACTGACAGTGACACCCCATATAGAGGATTTTTATCTTTCTATAAATAAATTGCAGGGCCTAACTATTTATTGCCTGTGATACAATGAAAAGAGGAAAAGACTGAAGGTTTGTGAGGATACACCATAGTCTGCACTCATTGAGAAGGAGGAGAACATATGTACAACAATCACAACTGCTCAAAATCAGCAAAAAAAGGCCTGAAACATTATCCATCACCTGAAGGAATAATGAAAAGAAGTTGAGAAGATAAGGCACAAAGCACCAAAAATATTAAACTATTTTGTAAACCACATTTTCAAAAGTAAGGACTTTTAATATTCACATGGAAAGCAGTTATATATATATGTTTCTCTGAGGTGACGATGGGTATGAATATCTGCAAAAGAAAGTTTGATGAAAATCTATTTTTAGAGCTCAGTCTGCCCCTCCCCTCCAGTGGCCAAATACCCCTTTACACAATGTGACTATGGATGTGTGCTGTGGTATTAGAGAGGAGACACTTCCCTGGCGAAACCTAGCTAAGTAGAGATAGTCCCTCTCTTACTCCTTCTCCATAATGAATTTTGGTGAGACTGCAGAGGTGACATAACAAGGATGCTGGAAGATTAACTTAAATTACTATTGTTTCTATGTAATTTTCTGATTCTGAGAGGATTGTAACCTATCAGGATTGAGAGGGGAAGAAGATGAAGAGAAGAGGTGGATGGGATGAAGAAATAATCCAAGTAGCTCCCAAAGTCATATGGGATAAGGAAGGAAAAATGAAGAGGGAAACCACAGTATAGAACCATATCCTTCCAGGAGTAAGCACTATGAGTGACAGTAAACAATTGGATTATCATGTAATAGTTTGGGTTGGAAGCCGCCTTAAAGCCCACCCAGTTCCAACACCCCCTCCCACTGTATCAGGCTGCTCAAAGCCCCATCCAACCTGGCCTTGAAGACCTCCAGGGATGGGGCAGCCATGACTTCTCTGGACAACCTTTGACAGCGCCTCATCACCCTCACAGTAAAAAAAATTCTTCCTAGTATCTAATCTGAATTTCCCTTCTTTCAGCTTTCCTTTTCAGTTTTCCAAGAACCTGGAAAAAATGAGGCTCTGTTATACACCAAAATTAATATTTATATTGTAGAAGACAGTGTGAGGGCCTTCTACAAAGCTATTTCACTTTCAAGTTTGTGGTTTCTCCGTGGAAGAAATTAATTAGGAAAACCCAACCCTAATCTTATTTTATCATTTGCCTCGGTGCCTTTGGCTTTTCTAAAGACGTGAAACACCTTGAGTTCAGGCTCATTGTATAAAGGCAAATTTAATTTTTATATTTGTCAAGTTTTTAGAATAAACTTCTGCAAAACCCTTCATAATTCACCATCACTAGAAAAAAAACAGGTCCTTTGAGGGCATATTTGTGACAGCTTCACTCATGCAAAAATAATTCAGACAAAGATCCATGGAAACATAAGCACTATATTAAGTGTCTCTAAAAACAGGTAAAAAAATAATAGTCACTATTCAGAGATAGACTTTACAATCAAAGGTTATTAGCCTAAATCAGCAGTTAAAAAACAAAAGGCTGGAATCTGTATGATTGTAAAAAACTGATCACTAAAAGGGATTTTAGAAAACAGGTAACAAAAAAACAGCTATTTTTTTTACTGTGAAAACAAACTTATATTTCTTAAAGGCAAAGACACAGTACTGATTGCAGTAGATTTTTATACAGCTTCTTTAAAGAAAAACTTACTCAGGAAGATAAAATTTCATGCAGTTTAGCAGGCTGGAATTGACTGGTAATGAGAGTTACAGAATTCACTTCTCCAATTAATAAGCAATAAGTTAAGAGTGAAACTTTGATCAGATTTTTCTTTGCTTGCTAGATAATTTTCAGATCACATTTCAAAAGGAAGGGAGTGTGATAAAATAAATAATTCTACAAACTTTCAGTTCAATCCGTTAAATCTGCAAACCTTTGGCTTCTCTTAAGTAATATTGACACAATGTACGCTGACATCTGTGCACACCGATGTCAGCATCACATAAACTTAAAAATGTCCTTGCTTCTCAGCTCTGCAGTAGAGACAACACAGTTGTCAATCTCCAGCACACTAAATGCTCTGCTGGAAGAAAAAACAAGTCCTGTCGTAGGTGTAAACTGTGTTTTTTAGAAAGGCTGGCATAGGAACACACTGGTGTGAGTGAGGGTCACCTCTATGTGCTACCTCACTGTAAAAAGGAAATAATGAAAGAGCATATGTATTTACACAATACAAAAAATCTAGGTAAGCTTGAAAGATTAGAAGAACTCTTACTTTATAAAAAAAGAAGTAGAATTTGACAAAGATGAATCCAGAAGATTCTCTGATAGTAATTACTCCCTTTTCTGATTTGCATGCAGAAAGCATTACCGGAATTTCATTACAATCCCTGTTATTTAATCGTTTATGTTGGTAGGGAGGTTAAATTTACTATCAAATGGGTATTAACAGGAATTTAAAAGGGCTGTAAGAGGAACCAAAACAATGAGATATTTTAGAGTTCTTTATGCGTGCCTGAATTTGAAGAAACCATTAATGAAAACATTTTAGATTGCTGCTAATTAATCAGATTGATACATATAGTCTCAAAACCACATCTGACAGTTAATGATACTTCTCAAAAAGCCTGATCCAAAGCCTATTGAAATCAAAGGAAACGCTCTCATTGACTTTGATTATGCCACACAAATGTAATTCTCATGTGTATAGAGCACCCAGTAAATGATTTGCGTTAGAACCATCATATTGTTATAACAATATTATTGCATGTTTTAAATGACTAGTCCGTGATTTTTAATATGCCAAGCATTTGCTGAACAGCCTATGCATTTAAGGGACCCATTTGTAGGGCACAATGCAAAGTTAATGAGGGCCTTTGCACAGATTTTAATAACTGATTCCACAGGACTAATTTCAGCACAGGATGCCAAGAATGAATTAGTGACAGAAGGGGTTCTTTTGAGGAAAATGTGATTATTTTTTATGTTCTAAAGAATGGCATTTTATTCTGCAGAAAAAAAATCAAGTTTTTCCTTAAAGCAGCCCACTTCTGTTGCCCTTCCTAAATGCAGTCTCATGAAACTTACGCAGTTATGTTCTGTCCAACTCAATGGTGAAAACAAGTGCTAGTAAAGATGGAGGGTATTCAGATATTCTTTTATCTTCTTTGTTCCTTTCCTTCACTCAGCATCCTTTTTCTTAATTTTACACATGGAGACTTTTCCTTTTTGTAAGTGATAAAGTTTTCCAGTAGAATTTCATAATCTACATTAACCTACAGAGAAACTGTATATTATCCTTTTTTTCACTAAGGATAAATTAAAGAGTATTTATGGAAAAATAAATACAATTTGGACTCAACATATAGCAGTTCCAGGTACTTGTGGAAATAACCTGTACAGATTCTTTGGTGTTTGAAAACAGTCAGTATTACATCATTACAGGTCTTGGCAGTCATTTGTGATCAACAAGTCTCTTAGAAGTTACAAGGGATCTTACAATGATATTAAAGTTCCTTTTCCAACACAAATTATTCCAAGATTTCAGGAAGAAACTGCACTTGATTCTTCTAGTAGATGGGACTGTTACTGATATTTGTATAACATGAATATTAGATAAAGCACTTAAAGTGATAGATGGTAATTAAAAAATGGATCATTACTATGGCACAACAGAATTTTCAGGATCATATTGTGTTCCAGAATCTCCACTTCTCTAGTTAACTGGACTAGTACCAGAGAAAACGTACTGTCTGCTTCTGAAAACAACTACGATGTGTTTAGACAATGATGACATGTCTGAAAGTGAACAAAATGAATGAATATAACTTCAAAATAGACTCATTAACAGACATACACTTGGAACAGTGAATTAACAACAAAATTGTGACTTAATATTTCAGTCTCCTAAAATTTCAGTTTATTAGAGTCAGTTTTGCATAGCTATAGACAAAATTATTTGTAAACATCAGTCAGGCAGAAAGATTTTCAGAAAGATCAGGGATTAATTTTTGTAATTTTTAATAATCAGTGTCCTCCACAATGACCCAATGTGGGCATAAAGATTCCAGTATTGTATGTATGCTGGGGCAAACGGCCGATGCCTTGGTATACCTGTGATATTAGCAGCAAGCAGGGAGAATCGGCTGTTTGCCCCAGCATACACACAATATTGGAATCTTTACACCCACAACCCAACACAGTGGATGAGTTCATTTACATATATAGTCAATGACTGCATGACTGTCTACTTTTTTTGTAATTTAACAAAATTTAAGTTAAGGCTAAACTATCAGAACCTAAACATGAAATGTCATCTAAACTGAAGAGGGATGTGTTGTTTTACACTGGAAACACAGTAGTGGTTACCTGGTATTATTTTCCTAAGACAGAAAGAAAAACAAGCAAACATTTACTATGTCTTTTTATTTTTCCTAGTTTGACATCATCTTCCTATTCTCTTTTATTTTTGCTGAGGGCTTTTCTTCAAACTTATTACTGGAAAAGAGTTTGGAATAAATCCATTGTATAATAACTGTTCATTGTTTACATTCATGGCCAAATAGTTCAAAAGTTTCCTACATATCTCTATACTAAGCAATTCTTGACACAGTTTACCTAGTTTTCTCCTCCAATTTCCTGTCCCCTATCCCTTTAATTCCCTTCCTCCCTATCAAGAGACATGATATCACAACAGTTTATCACAGTGTAGGGATCCTGTTGGGTTTGCACAGCCCATGGAGATTATGCTGCTATGGTTCTGTATTCAGCTTCCTCCAGCTAAGATGTGAAATACATAAACCACACCTATATAAACTGCTGGTGGCACAGGCAATACACTATTCCAACAATGGATATAGAAAAGATTATATGGATTTTTTCTGGAAGAGCTTGGACTTATCAAAAAGCTACCTTTTATTTCTATTTCTCAGGAGTTTAATTGTAAAAAAATAGAACACCAATTCAAACATAAAGTAACTCTGTTGAGCGTAAAGGGATATGTACCTGTCTGAGTAGGAGGATCTGAAGAAAGACATTCAAAGAGTACTAAAACGAACTAACAAGAAGAGAGATTAACATTGTTCCATGGAATTACACCTTCATGCATCTTGGGTCATATTTTTATGTCAATAAATTGGTGCCTTTTGGAACATTACATATTATGTACCATAAATGGTGCAAAAGTCCTTTCTACAGATGTTAGACAGTCACTTGAATAAAATCAAAAATAGTGCTACCAGTCTTAGGGAAATGTTCAGTGTTACAGGAAAATACATAAAACCACAAGAATTTTCTTCTATATGTAACTGATCTCAAGAATACAATAAAACACATTAAAAAAAGTATACCTTCATTATCAAAGGCTGTATTGAAGGGACTGAAGGGGTAATTTCTCACATAGTTACACAAGAGTCATATCTTTTAGCCTCATTAGCCTTGATATAGGTAGTTAAAATACTATGCTTCAGAACTGAATTATGCTTTACCTGAAATATTAGGGGGGAAGACTGTATATTAACATAACGTTAGTTTATTGAGTTGAATACTTGTCTCCTTACTTCATTTTATAATTTCAGTTTGACTGGTTCTTTCATGTATAGGTATTTTTTTTAATGAGTATTTCTCTACTGTGTGCTCCTTTTGTTCTGATTGCTGCTTTTTTATTCTGAGACTTGCAGAGCTCAACACAATTAGAACAGCTAAATCAACATTACCAACCTACTCAAATTCACTTGGCACAGTAACTATCATTTAAGATTTGTATGTCCTACACAGCTTAGGGCTTTTATATTCTGGAAGGTCACTTCAAAGTCATCTCAGAATTACTGAATTGTTTATTGATTTCCTAATTATTCAGTGTTTGCAGTTCTTCAACTGTCTCTCCTTGTGTAGTCTTGTTATATTAGCTTAGCAATATAATAAACAGAATAATATTTATGAAAAAGAAAGGTCTCACAGAAGGGAATAAAACCTCAAGCTTGTTTAAATGAAGAGGAGAATAGTCAATACCCACTGAACTCGAAGGATGGAGACGAAAATAAGAAGCTAAGCTCAAGTCTGATCTACGTGCAGGTGCTTTCCTAAACAAGAATTAGGAAAAAAACATCATTTTTTTAGTAATGGCACTGCAAAAAATCTGATTATACTGCAGGAATCTCAGAGAGGTATTGGTGGCTATATATTGCAGAATCATTTCAGAATTTTTTTTTTTTGTGTGTGTGTATATTCTTTATTCCCCACAAAATGTTCCTGAGGATTCATTTAGAGACATCAACAAAGGAAGAGAAAAATATTTGCTTGGTGAGGTACTGACACTAGTTCTGTTACAGTAATGTTTGTTCTGTTGGTAGATATCCTTACAGATATTTCTATGCTGTTGTGATTAAATACATTTTACAAACTGAATGAGACTCAAATCAGCTTCACAAGGCAAATATTTGAAGGTTTTTTTCACTAGAATTTATCATATGGTTCAGACAGCTCATCACTGCTTTTTAAAAACCAAGAGTTCTGTGCTGTAACATAGACATAGTCCAGACAAAGCTGTTGTTTCAAAGATGCACTGACTGACTCCACAAGGTTAAAATAAACATCCCTGATCTCACTTGCAGTCTCTAGCTGCTAGCAATAGCTTCTGCAGTCTCAGCAATCAAAGATCACCCAGATTTTCAATATTCCTGTAAAGAGAGGGAACTCCTCTTTCTTGCTCACCTGAGCAGCTCTACTTCACAAAAGAAAAAAACTATTGTGGTTTGTATTTGGGAACCGTGTTTCATTGCTAGGTTTTACTTCATTTTTACACAGAGAGTATTCAATACAAAGCTCACTGTAGGATATGACCTAAAATTGCATCCAGAGCTTTTCTCCTCAAAGGGTAATCAAAGGGGTAAAAGGGACTTAAACAGTCCACCACCCATTTTCACTACAACAGCACAGCACTCCCCACTCTCTGCCTTCTCGGTGTCTTTACAGATTTAGCAAACATAATCCATATCACTCTCTGATCCACATCTTTAGTGCAATTAAAAAATAATACTGTAGGCAGAATACCTACCCATGGAAATCCCTAGCAACGGCTCCTTCTGCTTTAATAATGGTAAATTATGCAGTTTCCCATGACCCCATAAATAATTTACCCAAACTGTCTTTGAATGTTACTGATCTCAAATGTTTAGTTTGCATATCTGTAGCATTTTCATGTTTCTATTGATTATAAACTAATAGGTAACTCAGGGGGGAAAAAAGCTCAAGGTTGAGATCCACAAAAGCTGCAAAGAACTCCTTTGGGAGCAACAAAGCAATCCTTTCAAGTAGAAAAACTAGAAGTCTCCACATTTGTTTGGCAATGGTTTGGAAATCGAACTGAAGTCTTTAGTTATTAATTGACCCATCTAAGTATATTGTCTTCCTAAAAATCAAGGTAAAAATTTTATGATCACATTTGCTGTTGCCTTGTATTTGTAGTTAGCAGGCATTTCCACAGACTGTGATTTTAGAAAGAGACAAAATGGAGAGCGCTCGTGTAGTGTGTAGGGTGCTGTGATTTTTATTGTTTTTCTCCTGCCCCATGACTACCACATGGGCTTCACATACCGATGTTGGCTTAGGGAATGCTTGCTGCAGTCTCTGTAGAGTAACGTTTACATCATGATCAAACAAAACCTTTTTGTTTTTCTAATGAGCTCACTGAGATAGGATGACTACCATGTGCAGACAGCTAAAGAGTAGCTTTTTTTCAATGTTCAGAATAATTATTAATGGGCTTTCTTATAGCTTTAATGATAGTTATGTGCACAACCATATATATTATATAGTACAGTTGTTCAATATTACTAGCAAAAAGAGCTACAGAGTTACATGAAACAACCACCTGGGTTGCAGGGCAGTGCAAAAACCTCTATAATAGAGTTTCATTTGTCCTTTTTATTTGATTATTCCCATCTTCCAGTTTATTCATTATTTTTATCTTAACAATATCCAGCTTAGTTTATTTGTTTCCCTTCTTTATTTCATTAATACTTATTGGACAAATATGCTTGAAATTACCCTAAGTGTCCCTGATGCTTCCCTTTGAAATCATGCAAGAATTCACACATAAATTGTTTTTCCACATTATTTTGTGGGTTTGGATAGAGCATCAGAGGGAACTGAATACACTTCAGGTTATTAGAAATACTTTCTGTACCCACAGCCCTCCCCTGTCAAGCCTGCTCATAGTAGTAATCTTCATGCAATACCTATAGAAGTATCCAATTCCTTTGAGCGTGATTGAGAACATCAACTTGAATGTACTTACTCGAGTGCTTAAATTTAATAATTTATTTATTTAGTTTCAGATATGGAGCAAGAGCATTCTGTAGACACACCAAATAGAATATATAAACAAATATGGTCTTAGGATCATAGCACAGACATATATTTCAACAATAACTATAGATGTGAAGAAAACAAGATATCCCAACAGTATAATAGCAATCATAAACTGTTCCAAGTTGTGCTTTTTGAAAGCCTCTCTAATTCATGTTGACAAAAGGCAGTGATAAAAGTAAGCAAATCTACAGACAAACAATGTATTTCAAATCAAAGCAGATGAGTCATCTGACAATTTAGCTATTGTGAAACAGAAAGAGAAATCAGAAAATTGTGTCAGTCCATTATTCAATGAGATTTTGTTTCATGTGTTTTATTTTTGGTATTGGATTACTACTGTTGTTTTCTTAGAGTGCTTTCATTGGCTTGCTTGCTGATTTTTGAAGATAAAAATCCAAATTACACGTTGAAACTGAATTTACTTAAAAACAAACAAGAGAAGGAGGAAGAATTTCCTGTGTAATGGCTGACAGTGAAATTATTTGAAGTAAGGGGGTCCCATTTAAATACCAAGAACTTGGCAGACCTAGCAGCACTGAATTTGCATAGGCTGTAAAATCCTAGGTGTACTTCAGAAGCTTGCTGGAACATTTCAGAATATAAAACTTCTTGCACTGTTACAAATATTGATAATAGGAAAAGCGAAATACTGTTTACAGTTAATTTTGTTTGCCAGGTATGAGGTTTTCTTCTTGCTCCATCTACCCCTGCTTTGAATTTGTCTGCTAGATCTTTCCTCTCTGCCTCTGCATGCCTCACAGTAAGTGATTCCTACTGATTCTAAAGATGCCTGCTAGTGAAAGCACAGATGATCAGCACGGCTTTTTCAGCTGCCAAACTTCAGCCAATGAGCTGTTCATGGCTCCAGTCCCTGTTTCTGCTCATTAGGCCACTGAGAATTGCATGAATCATTTTCATTCCCTCCCAGGAAGCAATGCCAGTGTTTACTATTACTTATGCAAAATAATTTTCCAGAATCACTTTACAAACACAGAATGCTCAGTTGACTTATAAAGACTGAAATGAATTAATAAGAAATAAATAAGCAGTCCCAACCACATGGGTTATCTCCTTTACACACAAGATTAGTAAAAGCCTTACATATTTCCACTAAGCTGGAATTATAATAACCCCTTTTCTCTCAGGAGAAATGATGGCTGAAGTACAAAATGAAGATGTACATTGTTTTCCTTTCATAACAACCAGGAGTAGAGTTAGTTAAGTTGAGTTTTATGGGTATGCAAATAATGTTGGACTATAGATTGCCTTTACCCTTCTCCTATTTGCCTTCCAGCTGAATAGCTTTTTCCTCAAACAGAGTGATTCGATGAAGCAGCGAAATAATAAACCTGAAACATAAAACTGCAACTACCTCAGTGTTGGGAAAGGAAAAGCTCTTGCTACTGGATTGTAAGAGTTACTAAGGAGAAAGTCAAATAGGCAACTAAACAATAAAATAAATATCAATATAATTGAAATATATAAATTAGGACAGTAATTGTTTATAATAATTTGCCCATCAGTTGACATTTGTTTGGCTATAAAGACATTACTGCTAACTCAATAGAAAGGAAATTCTACTGAGAAACAGAAAGAAGGCTTTGTCAGTAAACCAGCAGAAAATTGTGCATAAAACCTGATGGGAACCTCAAAATAATCTCATTAAAGTGGAACACACTTATTCAAGACAGACAAAAAGGGTTCATTGGCAGTCTTAAAATCTGTTTCAAGAATTTCACCTTATCTCCTTCTCAAGCAGAGTTCTCTTCAATTGCTCTGTATTAAACTCTATGGCATTTTAATGTTCTCAGCAGGGTAAGGACTTGTCCAGAGCGAGTCATTTTAATACTCAGTCTACAAAACAGATCAACCTGATAAGGACAGACGCCAAACCACAAATCTGTCATTCTGTAACACAGAAGGATATATTGACCCTAACTTTTCTTGTGTGCTCCCTCCTCTCTCCTCAGAGCAGGCTTTCTGCAGACTTTTTAGAAAAGCCACTCTTTAAAGAAACACTGTCCTGCTGAAGTTGTTGACAAAGAAAATAAGATGTTTGTTCAGATTTCCCTATAACATTTCTAGTCATAACTCATTACATTATTGATGCAGTGAATTCATTTTTTTCCCCATGAAGATTTGACTACATTGGTGGTTTTTGTTTTCCCTCTCTTAGATAACCAGTCAGTTCTAATTTCAGGTCTGAAAGGCTGGTTGAAAATGTTTGTGTTCAAAACCAGAAGTATTATTTCTCAGTGCTCATGTAAGAATTTATTTCTTTTTAACTACTGAAAACTCACTTTGGTAGATTTATGTATTAAATCCCTACACTTCCTTACTTTAACAGTATGCCCTGTTTTAGACCTGGGAATCCATCTTCTGCATTTTCTTCTGCTCTTCATCAGCTTCCCATCTCGACACCCCCGAAGTCCTCCAAAGCCTCCCTATATCCTCAGCTTGTTTTCTTCTGGTCCCTCTGGCCTGCTCTGTGACAAGCAGACCTAGGTACTGACTACATATGTGCCTATCAGCCACACCATGGCATTGCCATAGTCGTGCTATGACTCACATCATTGTATTGCCTTTACTGTCTGTTTGTTCTCTTTTTTTTTAACTACTGCTTTACAATATTATTCTACTATCAAACTTGTTTTTTATTTTTTTTGGACACAGGATGGACAAATTTTCATGATGTTAAACTCTTCTTAGAAAAAATAGACTAAAATAAAATTCAGATTGTTTCTTTAGTCTAAAATACTTCAAACCAGAATAAAATATATTTTCAATCTCCTTCAACTTTCCTGTAAATAGAATCATAGAATCATAGAACAACCAGGTTGGAAGAGACCCACTGAATCATCGAGTCCAACTGTTCCTATCAAACACTAAACCATGCCCCTCAGCACCTTGTCCACACGTGTCTTAAACACCTCCAGGGAAGGTGAATCAACCACCTCCCTGGGCAGCCTGTTCCAACATGCCTCTCTATTAAGCAAGGTATCTAGAGATTTAAATCTTTCTAGACCTTGATGTTATGCCCTCAATACACTGTTGTGATGGTTTGAGTCAAAAGTCTCCCAAACCCCTCACAGCGTCTGCAGCCCCCTCCCCCTTCCTTCCAACCCTCTCCCCCCTGTACAAGCCCAAGGGAGATAAGGAGAAGAAAAGAAAGAGAGACTAAAAATGCTGTAGTGATTATATATAATGTATTAACACTAATATGTAACTAAAATACCACATATACAAAAATCAGAGAATAAGAGACCCCCAGAACATCCCCTGCCCCATCGGGAAGCAATCAGAGATCCCCAAAAAGAAAGAAAGCCCCCTGCCATGAAAGAAAATTAAGAATCCAGAAAAACAGATCAATATAAGCTAACAAGAGAAAATAAATCATTACACTCCTCAGATAGCAAAATCGTCACTGGTATTCCACGCCGCTCTCGGAGTCCAACAACGCTTCACTAAGCTTGACTCCTCCAACCCTTCCACAGACACACCCCAGAGAGAAGAGAGAAGGAAGATGGAGCCCGAGCCAGAAAAGGAAGTGTCCCACCCCCACAATACACCCTGATTTACGTAGAGAAATTTCATGGAATACTGGGAGATGTAGTTCTTCCTCAGCCACAACCTGGCTATTCTGAAGGGGCCGAAATCAAACCATTACAACTGTTTTCTATGATTCAATTGCAATTTGCAAACTTCGAAGAAATGTGCCTTTCAATAGATACCTCTGCTATCCATTTTTTTCTCTTCTATGATAGATCAATGACTGCTGCCAATCTCAATACTGCCAAATTGCCCTCTGTTGTACAGCAAAGAACAAGAAGTCTGTGGGGATACTAACATCCTTCCTTGCCACCCACAACCACTTGGGCTACTAAGGTAAGACTATTCTCTATGAATATCTCCTTACTTGTACATTCCTCATCTTCATCCTTTCACCAAGGCATCCACATCCTATATGCTGCAGATCAGTTTAGGGATTAGCTCAGCAGACTCATTAACAAAAACAAGTACCTGTTTTACTAGCAGCTATCTCAGGCACAGAAGAATATAGCCCAGAACTGCTGCGGTATTTAGAAGAATGTGAACACACTCTATGAACACTGCAAATTAAAGTTGGAGAAGGGAAGAAACAGAGAAAAAAAAATCTAAACCTCTGTCAGAATATTCAGGCTTTAAGGAGGAGATAGCCCTTGTTAACTAGCTTTGAGAAAATGCCCAGTGCATCATGCACAGTTCAAGGCAATATCTTCTGCTTTTACACTTCAAGTAACATTTTCTACACAGTTGCAGACTACAGTTTTAACGAGGCAGAAAGAAAAATCCTTTAAGCTCTTTCTGATGGTGCATTTCATTGATGTCCTTCTATTTGAGCAAACAAAGGTTCTAAAATACTAACAAGTATACTCAAGAATAATGTGAGGTGTAGCTCTCCCTCATAGGGTTCATTTTTGCAAGTATATTTAGGAATAATTTGCTCAGAAATTATTTGCAAGGCAAAAGTACATAAAATCCTATAATGGCAGATCTAAACTTAAAAGAATAAAATGTATTTCAAGCTGTCCTAAAACAATTCAAGGAACAGGAGAATGTTTTCTTACCTTGTTTTACTTATTTATAAATGAAGAATAAACAATAATTTATGGCCCATGCCCCTCCATTACTCTCTATTTCCTGTATCTCGCAGGCCTCTTGTAAGAAGAATGTAAAATCAGTAACAACTGAATCAACCATAAATCCCACAACATCCAAGCAAATTTTAAGTAGGGAACATGAGAATGTTCAGTCCTAACTACCACCCAACTCACATGATTTCATTGGATAGATGGGGAAAAATTGGGCAGCATACAGAGGATCTCATTTATAGCTCAGATCAGAGTCACACTGCTTGTCAGTATTCATCTACAAGTTGATATTCAATCAGCATTGTAAACTAAAGGCTATTTAGGTCTACATTAGCTCTTATTTAAGAGCTTCTTTATAACCAAGGTGTCTATATTGATCATTATACAGAAAATCTAATGTCCTTTCTTACCATATCTTCCCTTTTTTCTTCTAAAAGCAAAATTCAAAGAGAGATATACACTAGTATCAACAAGTTTGCCTGGAATTCAAGATGAACGTGAAATATTTGTGTCCAAGGGGAAATAAGTAGCTTTATGAGAGTAAAACAACTGAAGGTTGATTAACTTTACGAAGACATACAATTAATTGGTAAAAGATCCAACAGATATTTTCCCATTGTGTAGACATCAGTATAGGTTGTCTCAAGCCCAGTAACACTTAATCTCATACCCTCAAATTTTTCTAAACAGTGTATCACTCCGCACCAAATATTTTCATTCCATTACACATATTGAGTTTATGAGACCAGATTGCCTGGGTTCAGCTAAAGAGGGGCAACAGTTCTTAAGGAAAGACAAAAATAGTCAAGACACATGGGTAGAAACTCACATATATTCATGAATAGGACAATCTCATAAATCTTCATTTACCTGGGAATATTTCCACAAGGATGATGATTTGCTTATATTTATCATTTGCAAAAAGTGTGTCACTTATGTGAACCACAGTCAATTTTTTGGCCTCTAAGTACCAATATGAGTGAAAAATAATGCTATAGTACATTATTCTTGTCAAGCAACATGGACTGACTGAGCTGAACTCTTCTAATATGCAATTTTATTCATGCATATGAATACTCTACCCATTCTAAAAGCTAGAATTTGAAAAAAAACCAAACCCAAAACCATAAGAAATAACCCACTTTGCTCTGACATGTTTCCACATATAAATGTAATAAAGGCCAGTAGCCTTGAGAGAAACACTGAAATATTTCAAAATCACCTTGTACATCTATCTTAGGCTATACTTATCCTCTCTAGCAGAAATAGCCTCATATGAACTGAAGCTTCTGGTTAAAACCTACAAAGAAATATACTATCCAAAATTACTGAAATCCAATGATTAGTGCATTACATATCTTCAGAGAAGAGGTGAGCTGTCATTTGCAGCATGAAAACTCTAAATATTCTGCACATTTTCTAAGGCAGAAAAATTTGTCAAGAACTTTTGGTTCAACAAAATATTTTTTCTTTGATAAGAAAAGGCTAAAACAAAAGTAGTTATCATGCATATTTGAAAATATATGAGTAAAACAATGTAGTCAAAATGCCTAACTACTTTTGATCATCTTTGAACATGCTCACTTTTCTCATTTAAAATACAGTCCCTACCTAGAGTCAACTGCAGTGATTCATGAACATACTTATGGCTAAAATTACATCAAAGTAGGTTTTTACTTTCTTTGTAAACCAAGAACAAAGATAGATATTCTCAGAATTCCACAATACTAAGTTGGTAGGAAACAGATTTAATAGCTGCTTTAGATATCTCTCCATTATTCAAAATTATTTTTCTCTCCCTCCACTGCACAACGTAAAATGTGAGAAAACATGACCAGAATAATACTGCAGAGAGAATAAAGCTTTGTTATACTCAAGGCTATGATATCTGAGGATGGGTTCACTCAGCTAAAATTCAAATTCGTCTCCTAGTCCACATCATAGCCACATTAACAAGATTCAATGTCTACTAGATTTTGCCCCATAAATCTAATGAGAAAAATCTTTTCCCAGCATATCCCAGGATTTCTTCCTGTAATAGCAGTAAGAACGAAGTCACCAACAACATGAAGGTAAACAATTTGAATAGATTTCTCAAAAAATGTTTTTATTTTCAAATACGACCATAGTTTTAAATAGTGTAGTTGTTCACAGAAATTCTTTTACAGTGAACAATGTAAAAATGTATTTGAAATCTAATTTCTGTTTCCTGGGTCTGTTGCTTCTTTTTTTCTTTGGTCATATAAGCATGTTCTAGGTTTGATATCACAGCTCTAAAGATCCTTTAACTTGCAGACTATTGAATAATCCCTGGAATAAGAGCACCTTCTACAAAGCATTACCAGATAATTTGACTTGATGAAGCATTATATGACAATTGTTCTGACCCCCATGTGAACCTTTTAATATTAATTTATGTTCCCATAGTGATATTTAACATTTCTAACACCAAAAAATATTACGCTAAACTCCTACTAACTACAATTTTCTAGTATAGCTGACAAATCATGCTGCTACTAAGCGACAAACAATTTCAGTAGATGTTACTCATCCAAATTATTGACATTTCATTCGGGGTTAACTGGGTCTGGAAAAGCATAACTGAGGATTCTTCACTATCAAGTGACATTTCTGATGATTATTCAGGATCTTACATCTTAGAAGTAGTGGAACATTTTGTTCATAGAGGCACTAATGAAATTCCTGAACATCTACAGTGTTAGCCTAGGCTTTGTGTTAATATATTACTGCCAGTGCTCCTACTAGCTTTCTTTTGTTCATATTCTGCAAAAGCTGTGTTAATCTTAAACCAGACCTGAATTACTATATTCACCAGCTGAGATTTCCTAGTTTATTAAGCAAAATGATCTGATATCTGAGCAAATCCAATATTATATTAGTACACAGCCATACCACAACATTTGGCCTGGTAATTTACAGAACCAGTCAAAGCTCCTATGAACACTTTTTTATGAAAACATCAAAATGAATAATGTGATACACACCACTGCCCTCCTCTTCAGTGCTGACACTCCTAAAAGGATTTAGATACCATGATGAAAATGTCCACGTCTGTAGGGTTTGATGCATAATCCAACAACGCCAAAATAATTAGTAGAATTTAGGAATAACACCACAGGGCACACATATATATATATGTAACTTAATATACATGATGAGATTTACCTTTCCAGGACCATGACACAGTCGACTTTGAGGTATAAACCTTGACAGAGAATGACATATTGCATTGTTTAACTGTACTGTGAGAAAAAAAAATATCAAACAAAAAACTGAAGGCTTCTAACTTAGTTAGAAGTCCAAAATTATGTTACTGAGCATATCAGTTGAAGCATATGTAATTGTACCACACTTCTAGCATTTGTTAGAGGTTCCCTTTACATGGGGCTAAAGCACCTTTGAAGTACCTCACATAATTCTTTATCAGGGTACAAGGCACCATGGATTCAAACACTAACCGCAGTATGAGGTAATATAACAAATAATCTCAGATATCTAGAAAAATCTCTCACCATTTAGACAATAGAAATCTATAGATTTAGGTAAAAAGAAAAGTACTTTCTGTGATATTTGACAAATACAATAGATTCAAGTGCCACGCATCAAACAGATCAGCATGTCCAAAAGAACAGCAGAACTGTGAGCACATGTCTCAGCGTCTTTGTATATTCCACAGTCACAGGCATGGTGAGTAGTAGCCCATGACTTACTCTACAGTCAATCGCTGACTCTCTACAGCGAGATGTATGTTACCTCTCAGCTTCAAAATAGCAAAACTGGCATTAGTCCAGGCCCAGGCCAGAGAACAGTGAGATACTAGTCAGGTATCATCTAGAAACTGCCTATCAGGTATCTAGAGGTAATTTTTTCCAGTGTATCTGAGTGGTATTTATTCAGCCAAACTGAAAGGAAAACTAGGTAATGCTCTTTAATTTCTTTGTGACTATAGCAGGTAAGAAGTAGGTATTGAAGGGTAGAAGGCTCACCAGTGCCTGTTCAGGACAAAGTTCTTACTGCAGCCATTTGAAGATCAGGCTCTAGCAGTTAGCAGAATTACATCAAATGCAATTGACATTCAAAAGCAGCCTGAGAAGCTTCACCTAATTTCTGATTACATGCGGGGAAAAACTTTTTAGCAGGGCCTGTAGTAAGAGGACAAAGGGTAATTAGTTTTAAACTAAAAGAGAAGAAGTTCAAATTACGTATCAGGATTTTTTTTTTGTCTCCAAGGGTGGTGAAACACCGGCATGGGTTGTCCAGATTGGAGCTAAATCCCCATCCCCGGAAACATTAAAGGTCAGGTAGGACAAAGCTCTTCCAATCCAAATCATTCTATGAAAAACCTACACAAAATATGATATATACTGAGATTATACCTTTGATAAGAATCTGGATAAAACTTCAGCAACAAGAAGAGAAGGATAGATACATTATGTCACATATTTCCACTATTTCTCTTTCCTATTATTGTATCTACTAAGAGTCAGAACCAAGAAAGCAGCTGCAAACAAAACAAGAGGCTTGTATTCTGGCATATTTCCTCATATCTGGAATTGGAAGCAGCATAGCAAGAACTATTCATTTTTGAATGAAAAGTACATAAATATAACAGATGAAACCTTTCAGTAACTCACTGGCAGCAATTGCCTACATGTTTGGATTATGCAAACTGGAGGCAGGAGAAATAAAGGGCCCTCACACTCTGGGAATGTATGCAAACATCTGGAGTACATGCAACCTATACCTGTAAACTTAACCAAACAAATCAGCTTTCTCTGCTCCTTTTTTAAAACATTTTCATTTTACAATGCATGGGAAAACTATAGCAATATCTGTTACATCATTTACGATTAAGAAAATCAGGAGGTAGACAGCTTAGATCTATAAAAGTGAGTTGATATATTTGGCAATTCAACTTGGCCTGCCTGCAATGAGCTGTTAAATGAAATTTTGCACAGACATAGCATCAGGCTTTATTCACTCGCCACATTTTATTCAGAAGGGTAAAACTGATGACTACCACTAATCACCTCTATTATTGCTAGAATTGTGTCACATTTAGGATGAGATCGATCACATCTTAAATGGAGAGGGATAATTCATAAAGAAATCAGCAATCACCCACCAAACTGAAGAGAGATGGCCTAAAATATCAAAAATTTCCCCTCCCTTAGGGGCACAGTAGAACGGCAAGCATTTTGACAAATTCCAGGTGAGATCTTTCAAGGTTTTCTTTAAAAATAAAAAAAAAATAAATTAAAAAATAATAGAAATTTTAAAAAGTAGGGTTTTTTTCCACTGCAACAATTGCTTGAACAAATCTTAGTACTGTAGAGCAAAGATCTTCATATGATTGAGATAAATGCCCTGAATGATCCTCCCTTGAAACAAAAGCAAGGGCAGCAAGAGCAGTGCTAGAATGAAGGATATTAAAAGCCTCAAATAAATTTATGTATTTGAACAAGATGCTGAATTTTTCTCACTTCAGTTTTCCTATCAGTTTCACTGATAATTCATGAAACGTAACTCCTCCTCCAATGTTTTTGGATGAGAAGTAAGCATCAGAGTAACAGTAATTCCAGTTATACATTTTTGTCATTCGTAGCTAATTGAAGTGAACACAATGGTGGGATTCTTTGGTACCATCACAGAATCACTAGGTTGGAAAAGACCCACAGGATCACAGAGTCCAACCATTCCTATTAATCACTAAACCATGCACCTCAGCACCTCATCCATCCGTCCTTTAAACACCTCCACGGAAGGTGACTCAACCACCTTCCTGGGCAGCCTGCTCCATGGTTGTGACTGCATCACTACCTGTTCTGTTACCTCAAATGCAAAGTAGGAAAACAACTGAAAAGGACCGGTTCTTCTCCATAACAACATCCAACCATATGTCACAAATGACTCTGCAGAAGCTGCATGAACTTGGCTACAGAACTATATGTTACCTAGCTTGCTCACCAGAACTCTCTCTCACCGATTACCACATTCTCAAGCATCTTAACAGCTTCCTGCAGGAGAAGGCTTTCTATACCTAAGCAGAAGTTCATCACTTCCAGGACTTTAGCATTCTATGCTATTGGAATAGACAGACTTATTTCTTGTTGGCAAAACTGTATAGATTCTAATGGTTCTTATTTTAAGTAATAAATTTGAATCCAAGCTGAGATATCCAGCTTTAAAGCTGATTGTTATTAGTTATCAAATGAGAAAGGGGAAAAGATTTCTTGTTCTGGATGCTGTAACTTTTTCCTTTTCCAGAACACGAAGAGGACCTCAGTACCAGAACAGGGTCTGGTTCACAAAAACTTGTGGAGTTGTTTAAACAATTTATTTCATCATTTCATGTAGCCAACACCTGCTTGCATTTCTGTTTGCATACTCTGCAGGGGCTAACACCTACAGGAAGAAAGATGAGAACGTACTCACATTATAGTACCTGTAAGTTTCATTGAGTCTTTAATGATTTTTCAAGCAGAGCCTTGCTGTGAAAGCAATGCACAAAGTCAACAAAAGGTCCAGATACAACATTCTTGTAATAAAATTACCAAAATAATCTTGTAGGTATCTGATAAAGAATTGAAAAACACAACATATTGATATATAATTTTTCAACTGACACCAGAGGCAACAGATGTGAACAAGGCTAGACTCAGTGAAAGCAGACTGTGCAAACTGATATAGACTCTAAGTGCATGACATGCAGCTGGCTGATGTTTCATGAAGATATTTCCTTTTCCCAACTTGATGTTTTAATGACAACCAGGCATAAATAAGAAATACTGACCTGTTTGAGAGTCCTTAAAAACTCCTGAATTTAGCCCCCCTAGTAGCTGAAACATAATACTTTCTTAAAATTTATAACAATAAATGAATTAAATTATACATAAAAGTGTATACATAAAAATTATAAAAAATAATAAATTATAAAAAATACATTATAAAAATACATTAAAATTATACATAAAAATGTATACATATAAATGTATAAGACCCATGATAAGTATTTAATTCTACCTTACATGTCAATGCATATTGGTAGATAGACAATTTTACCTCAAACTAAAACTCAACTTTTGCTTTTCATTTTTTTAATTTTGTGTGACTTACGTAAATTGGAAAAGTTTATGCAGGGATATGTTTCTTAAAAGTTCAAGTGTTTATAATGCAATTGGTTGGGTTTTACTTCTGATAAATGTACTGGAAAAAAAATGTGCCACAAAAAAGCCCTCCACGCTGTATTCAGTTAAATTGTGGTGATTTCTACTGCAGTGGTAACTGTAGAACCTGTCTATCAGCACCAGTAGAGAGAAGGAGAAAAGCAAATAATTTAGAATGATTGCAACTCTTTTGCATCATCAAGGTAGAGACTCTGGAAGTTCAATCAGGGATTACTTTCTGTTGTTTGAGTAAATATTCTCCCAAGGGCATGCATATTACAGGACTCTCAAAAGGCATTTCCAGATGAGTGGCACTCCATGCTATTTTCTCATTCATTCGCAGTTTTGCTGGACTTTATGTAGGCATAAAGTTTCCCTTCATTTCTTTTCTGTTGCTTTGACAGACAACCCTCAATTCAGTTTCTTCTGCACCATATAGCTGGCAGTGTCCTTTCTCATAAAGCCAGAAAATTACACTTCCTTCAGTAATTTCTTCTCTATTGCACTGGTCACAAGAAGTTTGGGGTTCTTTTACCTTCATCATAGAGCCTAGACCCTTTTTTTTCATGTATTGCATATTTGCTTTCCAATATGACATTTTTACTCTGTAATAGAGAAGTTCAACAATGCCTGTGGAGTCAACACTGTAAAACTTATTTCTGTGAAATCAGCAACAAAAATGCAATGGCCTCATGCAGTGTTCAGCATCAGGAGCACAACACCAAATGGGCAGATCTGTAATTAAATGTTGATGTTGTCAAGGAGACAGAAATATACTACTGAAATCTAGGAGAAAATAATCTCACCTTCCTTTTACCCATTAATTACTCCTGTTCCTAGATTTCTAGAGTTACTCTAGTAGAATATGATACCTAGGGGATATGGAAACTTTTCAGTATTTTAACAATGGCAACAGTACAACAATATTTGACATTTCTATCCCTTCTCTCCACAAATTTGAAATCAAACACTTCTATGAATTTTCTCAGAATGTAGCTTGTTGATCTGCCAGTTATTTGGAAGCTGTAATTCAAATAACCAAATAAAAAGCAGAAGACTGGTGAAAAATTGCACCATTTCAGTGATTCTATCAAAAGCATTCATAATCAGCAATCAAGAACTCACTGTTTAATATTTAAATAAAGTACTAACAACTTGTCTTGGGGTTTTCTTAACTGAAATGTTCCATAACGCTTACTATAAACCACAGATCTGCACACAGATCAAAAAAGCCAAGGAAAGGGGTAGTGTTTTAACCAGTGAAATCAAAGGAATAAGCACAAGCCATCCACAAACTTTTTCACTTCCTTAAACACAACAAAACAAAAAGTAGGAAAAATAGGTATATGCATATATGCTCATACAGAAAGCTATAACCACACTTACATTTAGCCCAATGTTGCTGATATACTAGGGTTTGCATAGTCTTATGATCTCTATCTTTGTAATGGGGTTAATTACTCCTTGACAATACCTCTTTATTTTCTTTTATTGCAAGTTGTCAAATATAGAAATCTATGCTTTAAACACCAAATTGGGATAGATTAATCCTACCCTAAAACTGCTAGAATATGTGGTGCAGTAGGGTGTCTAGATGTTATCAGTGGTATTTTGTTTCTTTAGAGGTGAGGAGAACTGTCTTTTCATTTTGATGATCCCATTTCTTGTCCCTTGAAGCCACTACCAAACTCCAGGTTCTTAAATTCATCTCACTCATTTTTGTATTCTACCTTTTCCCCCATCCATCTTTGGTTTGGGTTTTCATCTTGGGCTTGGGGTTCCTTAATGCCCTAATAAACAGACATTCATATATGACCAAATCTTTTCCTTCACAAAACAAAGGAAAGCACACAACACCAATGTGATATTCAGAAAGCAGCACTGTTTATTTGGTTTGTCTTTTACTGCCAACTCCTTTATCCTCAGTTTGATCTGGTTAAGCTCTTCAGATCTATTGCTAAGCACAGTTTAACCGAAATCCTTCCTCTCCTCACACCACATAGAATAAAGAATATATCCTGAGGGAACAAAGACTAAGTGGGGTTTTGGTCACATTTCACTTTTGAAAAAAGAAAAGCCGTTGCAGTCTAAGCCTACTTGACTTCTGTATGAGAGCATCCATAAACAGATTCAAATATTTTCTGCTTTTGAGCATATTGATTTTACTCAGGCAATTGACTTCACTTTTCTCAAGTACTGCATGGGGATGTATCCCAGTGTAGGCAAAGACAGTAACTTGAGCAAGGGAACAGTCACCTGGCTTCTGTATTCAATACTTCACTGATGAGTTCATGTTGCAGTGGTTAAAAAGGTTCTCCAGCAATAAAAAGGAAAAAAAGTCCCAATAAACATCACTAATGTCTCTCCAGCTGTCAGATTAATTGACTTTAGGAGCACCCATTAGGTTTCAAAAAATGCAGAGTGCAGCAACTGCCATGTGAGTGCAGTAACAGAAGAAAGGGAATGAGTGGGCACGCAAGTTGGAGAAGACATATTTCATATGGGTAAGACTGGTTGATGACTAAACTAGGAAACAAAGTTCCAGTTTTGTCTGATTTTTGGAAAATCAGATCCTGATTTGGACAGCACGTCATAGACCTTTGAAAACTGGCATAGAACTTCAGTTTTACTTGATTCCTTATATTTAAATTATCTGCACAAAATTATTGTGTAGCTGTTTTCCCTGTTTCCCAATACAATTAAAAGGTTTGAATTAACTGGAGAAAAAAAATCAACTTAACTAACTCAGAAATGTCTATTTGAGGAAGACAAATTCGTGATGTCTACAATGCATGTAAAAAGTGGGTTTAATTGAACAATACAATATAAAATTATTTTGGGAATAAAGAAAGCTTTGACAGAAGAAATATGCTTATACTGTCATGTAAATGCTAGCAATCTTACATAAATTAATGCAATTCTCTCTGCCTACAGGCAGTTTCCTTAAAACAATTATTCCAATATAGGCATCATTACTGACCCAGAGAGTCATTTCATGATCTGTATAACACACGCTTGCTCTCCTATGAGGTGCTGCTTCACAGAATCACAGAATCACAGAATCACCGGGTTGGAAGAGACCCACTGGATCATCGAGTCCAACCACTCCCACAAAACACTAAACCATGTCCCTCAGGACCCCGTCCACCCGTAACTTAAACACCTCCAGGGAAGGCGAATCAACCACCTCCCTGGGCAGCATATTCCAGTGCCTAATGACCCTTTCCGTNGTGCCGAGTACAGAGGGAGAATAACCTCCCTGGACCTGCTGGTCACACCGTTTCTGATACAAGCCAGGATGCCATTGGCCTTCTTGGCCACCTGGGCACACTGCTGGCTCATGTTCAGCTGGCTGTTGACCAACACCCCCAGGTCCCTCTCCTCCTGGCAGCTCTCCAAACAGACCTCACCCAGTCTGTAGCTCTGCATAGGGTTGTTGTGCCCCAGGTGCAGGTCCAAAGAGATAAATTTATTCCACAAAGAAATGAAGAATAAATAAGATGTTTGGCTGAAATATATGTTAGTCCATTTCCTATTAAAAAAATCTGTAATGTTAATAGCAGGGCAACTGCTTAGTACATGGTCAGAAGCACCCTTTAAGGCAAGCAGCTGCTTCATATAAATGAGATCATTGTTTAAATTGGAGAAGAACAGAAGAGTGAACCCCTGTTCATTGGAAAAGTACTTGTGGCATGGTTTACAGGGTGGCTACCATATTGGTTAAGAGTCTGAAAATTGCATTAAAAAAGAAAAAAGAAAGAAACCTTCAAAATGAAGTCCACTATTCTGCACATTGAAAACCTTGGAAAGGCTTCCAACAGCAATGGCTGCATTTGCACTACAAGTGAGCCAGGCACAAATCCCAGCTCCCATGCCCGTGACCTGCGTGAACAAGGCTGATTTGGTTCTTGGAAACCAACTCTCTCCTGCACTTTTAAACCACTTTTTCACTTAAATCTGCAGCTCATTAGAAATCTTCATTCCTATTTCTATGGAAGACCTATCATATTTATAAGGTTGTAATTTAAGCAGTTTTACCTCTCAAAGGAAGTTTTATGTCCAACGTTAATTCCACTGAATCCATTTCACTAAGAAAATGAGTGATACAGCTGCCAAGCTCCATCAGCAAAAGAATTACTTTTTTCACTCTCCTTTAATATAATTTGTGGTAGTAAGCTATAGAGTTATTGGTCATCAAATGCTTCAAGTATTTCCAACAGATATCTTATGGATATTTTTCATAGCATATCCTGTACGAATACTTCATAAGATGTGAAATTACTTCATTTCCCAGCAACACAGGACATCAGCAATCACACCAACATAACCCTTTTATAAGCTTGTTTAGTGGACAGATAAAAGGAAACAAACTCCTCATAGTGTGAATCACATCATAATCAGCAAGTAAGGAAAGAACATTTATAAAAAAGTATTTATAAATAACATCATGGTGCAGATAAATGGCATTTAATCCTTTGAAAGCTGTGCTTCCCTTCATCCTTACACAATGGTAACAATGAAAGTTTTCCATATGCACAGAGCTTTGTTTTTTAAAGTAAAAATGCCAAAATGAGCTGTGGCAAAATTGTGTTATGAATCATGTATATACTAGCTAGCTGATGTGAACATCATAAAAGTAACCCATACAGATGGTTGAAATAAAAACAAAACCCAAACACAAAGTATTATTTTTATATAATATTTTGCATAATTCAAATAGTTTTTTTCAAGTTCTGTAGTTACCCACTTTTTTCAAAGGGACAGAAGTTGTTTATATTTTCCAGTTGTAAAGATGGTAATTTAGTTCCCATCCATTTTATTTAAATTGTTCATGGCTAAGTAAAACATCAGGACCTGCTGAACCTCACAAGATATTTCAGCTTTAAGAAAATGAGACTCTTATTCAAGTATACTTTGAAGTACCAATCACTTCACTCTTTATAGTATCTTCTCTATCTACCAGAAAAAGAAAGACAGAATGAAAAGGCTAATTTTTTTATCACCTGTGCCTAAGAGAGGTTTTATATATATATCTAGTCCCATACACTACTAACAACAATAACTCAGCACCTAACTTCCTTCCTAACTAGAAAGCAGTAAAAGGATAAATTTGGAGCAGAAAAAAAAAAAACCAAGAAGAGTAATACAGCATTTTCTTCCTTTTCTCTACACACAAAAGCCTAGAACAGTACGTGTAGAAAATTATCAGAAAATATTAGCCAATTTTTGCAATTGATCTAATCTTGTTGTAATTAAATAATAAAAGTTGTACAAGTAGGTACAAAGAATTACAATATTGATCTGAATATTGTCATAGAAGATTAATTTGCTTTGGTTTTTTCATTGTCTTCCTATAAAACCATCAGAAATGTTAAATCTGGCAGCAGTTCTAGGTTTGTTTGCTAGATTCGTTTGCCCTGAGAGTCATTACATGTTTTGCTTACATCTGCACTGAAATGCACTGTTTCTCAAGTCAGTTTTTTCGTTCCACAATGGCCAATTGCACATCCCCTGTCTTCAGCATGCTGTCTTTGCTTTCACTTGCCCGTTAGATTTCAATTAATAGAGTGTTTTAGTACTAGTTCAGACATTAAACAACTATATAGAATGAACTTCTATTTTATGCCCAGATCTTGCTTTCCTTAGAGAAATCATTCTAGCAAGACCATCACTATTAGCAGTAGTTGTCATTGTCCGATACTCAATGACTAGGATCTTTTAGATATTCCACACATGGATGGTATAATATTTAATATCAAATTTGTGTATTTTAATATAGTCAATGTTACCTAGGATATCTAATTTAGTGGAGTAATATAAAATATTTTGCATAACACAATACAGATGTAACTCGAAGTCAGCAAATTAAAAAAAAAAGAACTATGAATGACATCACACAGTTCAGTCACAATCCTGATGTGATTCCCATTACCAGCCTCCAGAACATGCTTACCATCAGGATGCTGGGAATAGCAAGCAAGCTCCAGCCCATTGCTCTCTTTGGGTTGGGCTGAACCTCTTATTCTTCCCACCTATGTCAGTCTGGCTCAATCAGGAAGACATCCACTCTTTTAATGAACTCAGGAAGAAACACTGACACCACCAGTTGATCTAATTAACTGCTCGTAACTCTTTAACTAAAACAAAGGCCATCCTCTGTCTCCTTTGTGCTGAGGTGAAGTCAAGTCTTTGCAACAGCTGTGGTTAGTCACATCCTGCACTGTACCCTGAGCTTCACATTGCCAAGGCCCATCTCCTCTGAGCATTTTTGCCATTTTAGGGGTCTGTTGGCCACAGTATTTTAGTTTCTTTCATAGTTTGACTAAATTTATCTTCTCATGTGCAGGAAGTGAAATCCTTTGTCAATAATTCAAAAGTAGCATTCACTTCACATACAATTCTGTGGTGTCAGAATGTTGAGATAGAAACCACATGTCACAGTAATTTTGATTTCTGACTATTTGAATTATTTATACAGTTGTCATTTCTAACAGAAATAACATCATGCATTCAATATACACTGACAGTGTGTGTCTAATAAATAAGATGATAGATTGAAACACATGGTAGTGCATGTGTTATTTAGCAAAGAAAATTAATGCGTATCATTCAATTTTGTTATTCAGAAAACTTTAAACTCCTCTTGCACACAGCACTTTAACTTCGGGAGTAGAGAACCAGCCTTTTGCTACTGGGGAGAAATGAGGGACTAGGAAACTTAATAGCAAAAATATCTCATAGAATGTTCTGAGTTGGAAGGGATCCACAAGAATCCTTGATTCCAACTCCTGTCCCTGCACAGGACACCCCAACATCCACACTGTGCATCTGAGGGCATTGGCCAAATGCTTCTAGAATATACTCAGGATCCCCGTGGTGACTGCTTCCCTGGGGAGCTGTTCCAGTGCTCCACCATCCTCTGAGGGAAGAACATTTTCTTAATATACAACCTAAAACTCCCCTGACATTCCATTTCTGCTCTTCCCTCAGGTCCTATCACTGATCACCAGAGACAAGAGATCAGTGCATGTTCCTCCTCCACCCTTTGTGAGGAAGCAATAAATTGCAATGAGGTCTCCCTTCACTCTCCTCTTCTCCTGGTTGAACAGACCAAGTGTGAAGCTGGAGATAGTACCCTGGGGCTAATACACAATTAATGAATTTTGGAGTCTGTACAGCAAATCTGGGGAAAAAAACTAGGGCCTAGTGAAAACAAACCCAACTCCACGAACAGAAGTGCACGCAGTATTGGAGTATTCTCTTGAAATACTTAAGGGCTGCGCTACCAGTGTAAACACAGCCACCACCAGCCCTAATAACTAGATGTACTTTGCACTGAAAGCAGACAACCTCATCAAGTCATGAGGGGGTACTATGTTCCCTCAAACACAAGTGTGCTTAATTCAGTGGGGCAATTCACAAATGAGATCATCCAATTTATTTTAGAATGACCTTAGAGCCTTGAAGATCATCTATGACCATTTGTTTTTTTTTCTTCTCCCCACACTGACTCCAGTCTATCACACTGCTATCTGAATTAGCACCTAAAAGCACTGTATATGTGCATACAGAATAGAATTTTCAATATTTAAAGGATGGCTTTCTAGAAGACATGAAACACCTATTCACTCTTTACCAAAGTTCTTTTATTTTGCTCTGGTTCTGTAATTGGCTTATAGTCTCTTTATGTTGCCAGAAGAACAAAAACTATAAACAGGCAAGCACAAGAAAGTGACGCAGAACATCTGAAGAAGGTGCTAAGCCTCAGTTGAGAAAAGTTGACTGTACTGGCCACCTTCCTGGGCAGTGCAAATGCAAAACATTGCATGTTGGATCAAACTGCCACCACAGAGCTTTAAGGACACCCTTTCAGCCTTGTAGTTTCCATGAACTAGGAACAATCCACGGTGCCTGCCATTATGAGATCACAGTTGAGGGGGACTAAGCTTTGAAGATGTCATGAGACAACTGCTTGTTGTCCTTTACCAACACATATTTGTCCAGAGACACAAAGTCATGTAATTCCCATGACATTAAGATAAGAAAAATACTTTTAAAACTTGCTTTGTAATTAATTGGATATAAAAATTGATACAAAGCAATCTATTTAAAGGACACTCAGAGAGCAACAAGGCATTCATGAAAGGATCCAGAAAACAAGTTATTGCGTACAAGGAGCATCCCTTCTGAGTCACCTTTCAGCAGATGTCAAAAGTGTTACATCACAATTAAAAAAAAAAAGATAGTTTCCTATACCATAAACATTTTGAAACTACCCAATACCTTTCCACATCTTTTCCAATTATTCTGGTAGAACATTTCCATAATTCCACTAACTCTCAAGAAAGGTTTCTGTTTCTTTTATTATTTGCATTTCTGAGTTTTTAAAGAGGGAAAAAGAAAGAAAAAGGACACCTCCTTTCATATGGAAAGAAAGCACCACAATGCTCTGCTTCACTTATGATTTAATGATGCCTTTGAGGCAAAGATTGCAGAAAGCATGTATGGGAATCTATAAACACTCATTTATATACTTGCATTCATCTGTCTGTTTATTTCACATTACACAACCATACATTTTTGGTCTCAGCTCTGTGTTTTTCTCTTGACCTACAGAACACCATCCAGCAACCAATCCTCCCTCCATAACCGCAATGGAATTACCACCTGCTTGGTTTTCACTGGCAATTTCAGAGGAAAGGATTGTCTTTAGGATATCCTTTTTACATGATTGCATTACTTGCACATTTATGCTGTTCAAAATCTATATTACAGGTAATTCCTAAAATTGTTCCATTCCCTATTTTTCACTAATTTTTATAAACATTCAGAACATGTTGATTTCTTTAACCATGCAGATCACAGAATATTATTCAGAGAGTAAACAAGAAACAATTGAGCCATACAAATGAACTATTTTTTTAAAATTTGTATCAGGAGGAATTCTTATGGTCCTCCACTAACAGGAGGAAATTAAAGTATTAAGAGGATATGCTCTTACTTACATAAATATGAATAGAATACTAACACACCATTTTGAAGGCATGGATTTTGAGTATTGAGAAAAGCCAGTGAAGAGGGGCATCTACATCAACCAGAGAGAAGTCTAGGAAACAGACACACAACACGGAATCTGTCCAGAAACACAGTTCTCTGCTCAGTGCCTTTCAGGAACCATTAAACAAGTTAATTCCAAAAAGGGAATCAATGTCGGTAAAAAGGTATTTAAAAATGTAGATTCTAGTTGTACTTGCCAGCTTGAAGAGGAAATGAGTTTGATTTCATTAGGCAGTCTAGTTTTAGAGCAATATATTTTAGTCCTAACAGTACTAATAGATGACTCACTCATTTGTCAGGACAACTTTTGTATTTCAATATGACTTTATTGCAACAGCATCACAAGAAGACTACCACGTATGTATAACTCCTGGTACTATTCTGCAGCATCCTTCTGTAGACGACAAAATACTTCATCAGATACAACAGTGTTTAGTGGAGCATCACAGTTGTAGAGCTACTTGTAATTACTAAACTTGTATGGCTATAAATCAAAATTTGCCAGCATTTTGAACCTATGATCAGGTACACACAGTTTAAACCAGCAATGATTCCAGCCCACCTGCCCTGAAACACAACCTGCCACAACAAGGAGCAAGTCATTACATTTCAGCTTGGGGTTTTTGAGCGAAAATATTTCCATTACCTCCTCAGGAATTATACCCATTGCTTTGGTATGAAACAATTTCTGCTCTCTCTTCTTATACTACGACGAGTCTTCTAAATTTTGGGGGGAAGATTTCACAATAAAAAATTAGATAAGTATTTGATCTATTAGGTATTATATATTACTACATACTCTCAGAATAGCATCAGTTCAGTTTTAATGTTTTTTGAAAAGGATTTATTCTATGCTCTATAAAGATAAGAAGACTAATTTTGATCTCTGACATCTTCTTTCAGGTATTTTTTCAAAATGCACTGAGGATATAAACAGAGAAATAGTTTAAAATGTTGAGAAACTGTAATGCCTATAGGATTGCTGCAGTGAGTTGAGTTCAGTGTTTTCAAATCTGATTGTTTACCACAGTGTATTCAAGTGTAACTTATGACTTTGATAGGAAGGATTCACGGGATTTTCATTTTAATAAGGTCATGCTATACTTGCTAACACAATAGCTAAGGAAAAATTTCTGTAGATCTAAGCTGTGAGACAAAGTGACTTAATTTTATAATGTAACAATTAACTTGGAACAAATACTACAAAAGTATTTTCCTTATATGCCAAGCACAGTGGTATGTTTGCAAAGTTCAAGTTTTACTTAATCAAGAAAACTGACATTCCAACGATGTATTTCCATGTCACATGCTAGTGTGTGGGGTTTTTTTCCTTAAGTAAGTATTAGATTTCAGAGAGCTAATTATTTTACAAGTGGAAAGATAATAAATTCTGTTTAGAAATATGTGATGTGAACCTTATAAACTACTGAGAGGGATGATATATAAGATTAAGTTCAACTCATATTTGTCAGTCTTCTCTTGTACGTGAAGAATATGGACATGTTCAGTCTTGTTGAGTAACCTAAAATATAGCAGACCTATAAATGAAATGCTGCAGTATGTTTGTGCTTGCTTCAGAGTAAAACATAAGCCTATCCTAATGAGATAAAAAAGACTTATCATGACTAGCTGCCTAAATAACCTTTTAAAGCCATATCTATTTGCATACCTCTGAAATTCCAGGTAAAATGATTATATGCTAACAAAGCTATGTGCCAGGAGAGGCCAGGAGCGGTCACATAGGAGCTGATGGATGTTTGCAGTGGGACAACAGACACCTAAAATAATAATCCTTTGCAGTTACAAAGGCAAAAAAGGGAAAAAATATGAAAGTAAAACTTAAAATACATGAATCAACAGTCCTGTGAGCATTTTATCATTCCCAAAATTCTTAAATTCTTAGAAGTTACATATAAGATTACCCCCAATATTTTGAACAAATGCATTCCAAGTGTTCAGGATTTTGTTTTGGTGTCCTCCCTCCTCACCAGAAAAAAAAAAGATAGAAAAAAAAAAGCCTGTTATTCATGGTTTATGACTCTGTAAGTCATAATGTGTTGTTCTGAGCCTGTGATGGAATGGTTACAACAAAGGAGAAAGACACACAAAATACAGGAAAGCACCACAAATTGCACTCTTGCACATGTCTTTGAGACACTGAGCATTTGCAAAAGAGCATCAGGCAGCCACCCAAATTTTCATGAATAGTGAGTAGTATTAGCTTTGGAAACAGTAGCAAGGAAAAACTTGAAAACTTTTTTGTCACCGGGTAGAATTCATAGAATCAGAATTGTTTGGGATGGAAGGGACCAAAGCCTATCCAGTTCCAACCCCCCTGCCATGGGCAGCGACACCTCCCACTGGATTGCATTGTTCAGTGCCACATGCAGCCTAGCCTTGAACACCTCCAGGGATGGGGTAGCCACAACTTCTCTGGATGACCTGTGCCAGTGCCTCACTGCCCTCACAGGAAAACATTTATTCCTAATATCTAATTTAAATCTTCCCTCTTTCAGCTTAACATTATTCACTGTTGTCCTACCCCTGCACTCCCTGGAGCCCTCAGAGCACCAAAAAGGAAAATACATAATAATATATTAGTTAAGCCAGCACCATAGGATTATTTCAGTTGAAATAGTATTATACACAGCTGCGTTGTTACACATAGATTCACTGAATATTTTCTTTTGGATTTTTGCAAGTGAATTTGAATCTCCAAGTTTTACTATAGAACTTCAGGTTAAAATACACAAATGATTAAAAAAACCCCAACTCATCAATTACACTGACTTTCTTTCAGTGTTTCTATAATACCAGAGAGGTCTCTTGATTTGAACACAAAACCCTTCAAACCCAAGCCATGCTTTGAACTGAGGAAATGTGATTTTTTTTTCTTTTTGTGAACATTGATTTACAAAGAAATCCAATTAGCATTGTATGTTTATACATAGGGGAAATCAGGAAATTAGTTTGGTTTTGCATATCCTCTTATTAAATATACATTCCATTTAGAAAGCAGGAAGGGAAGGCGATTTCTGAAGGAGTTTGAAAGGACTAAAAAAAAAAAGAAAGAAAATTAAGTTCAGCACAGCTCTCAGACTACAAGGAGCTTACCCAAGTAGATGAGATGACTGCAGAACTTTCCTCTGGGTGTTTCTACTATGTGTTTTAATTAAGTTTGTTTTCCATGACCTTTCAGAGTTATTTAGAGAAGTCTCTGCTATTGTTTTGTTTCTCATCTCACATGTACAAATGAGTGAACTTCTGAAATGGACTAAGTCCTGCTACACAGCATCAGTAGCAAATTAAGGGGTCACATCCCTACAACACAAAGTTAAGAAATGTATTAAACTCAAAGAAACTTTAAAAAGTACAGCTGGATCCCCCAGAAATCCAAGATTTTTTTTCTGCAGAGTTCTAACAACATTTAGTAAGGGGCACTGAAAATGAGCTTTCTGAAGTTTAGGACAAATGAGAGACCCAATGGTTTGCTTTCAGAAGTGTCTATGCTATATTCAATGACTCCTAAACTGAGCCTGAAACAGTTCAAAACCTTCCACTGACAAGACAGAGCAATTTTCAGCTGGTCATTTCTTGCTGACACTGAAGATAAATAACAACAGGCTTGTAGACTTCAACAGATTTTCATCCAGAGCAAAAAAGTTTCAACCAGGCACATCTGTGCAATAGCTGTAATGCAAATATTACCATGTCCTCTCCAACTGAAGTTCTTATTGGCAATTCTCTGAGTATTTCTCCCCAATCTTTTCATTTACAGCCTAAGGACTCCGACAAACTCCCCCTTTCCCTTCAAAGGCTTGTTAAGTATATGATGAATAAATCTGTCACTTCCAATTCTAAGCTTACTTTCTGTTTTGATTGCTTCAGGGTCTTGTATCCATGGCAACTTTTCACCACTCAGTATTGATTAAAGTAGTGATCAGTTTATCTAAATACCGTGCTGATAGAAGTAATTGGTTTTTTACTGAAACAGCAACCATGACAGGTACTGTAGGTTTCCTTGTCCAGTCAGTTTTCCAACATAGCAAGTAATGAATTCTCAAAGAACACATTGTGGTCAGTTGAATGTTCAAGTTCATTTCTCCCCTCTAAAACAGGTCTTTAATTAAGAACTCCTGCAAATCAGTATCCACATCTCCAATTAATATGTCCTGCTCTTTTCTTAAGCAGATCATCATAGTATGCAGACCTTGTCAAAGCTCTGAGATACATTTGTCTCCAAATAGAACTAGTTTTTTTTACTTGCTTTGGAGTAAAGTACAATCATATTTAGTTATTAAAAGATGAGAACACCAAAAGTTTTCAGTAAGACATAGCTGAATGTTCAAATTAATTGCATAGCATAGAGGCATCGTGACCTAAATGTGTGTCAAAAGCACTGCTACAGCAATGTGAAGCAAAGCAATGCTTGCAAAGGACACAACCTGTTTTGAACCTTTATTCAGCACATTGTCAAATCATAACTCATTTTCAACTCATGTATTATATGTGAAAGCTCTTGGGACCAAACATTAAAGACCTTAGGCTTACATTGGAATTTATAGTGATTAATGCATCTCGTAAAGGTACACATTAAAAAAAAAAAAGGAAATGCTAGAGGGGATGAACTCAATTCTTAATGCTAAAGAGCAATAAATGGGCACAAAACAGCTTAGTGGGCTTTATATGACAATATATTTAGATGTGAAAATGGCACCCAGAGAAACACTGCAACTTCAAAGTAAAATATTATAAATTAAAGCACATATCAATATTAGCATGAAACAAGCAGGTTGCAAGTCATTTTAGTAACATAGGGATTTGGTGAAGGTTTCCCAGGTAAAAGCTCAGGATTCCAAGTGCAAGGACATACACCACAGTGAGCTTTGCCAGTTTCACCCAGGCAACAAATTAAACAATCATACGCGTGAAATAGCTGCAACTGTAACAGGATGCCTGACACTGAGTCATCTTCATTCAGGTGATTTGACAGCCAAAGAAGAGGTTAGCCATGCAGCTGATCACCTCTACCATACACCATTCTTCTCTGCTCCCAAGAGATCATTTAGGACAGTTGAGCTGCAAATGGAAGCAGTATATCTGGTCTGAAGAATAGAGAAGATTTTCCTTTTGTTTCACCTACACAGAGAGTTCTTGTGGGCAATAACACATGCAGCATCTCTACAGACAAGGTAAAAGTATCAAACTATTAAGATTATGCTGACAGGGTGCTGAAAATATGAAATCTCCAATAGTGGGAACTGTGTTGAGAAGGTTTCAAATCCTCTTCCCTGAAGTGACAGCAGATGTGAAAAATAGGGTCAAAACCAAACTAGTCAAAGAATGAGCAAATGTCAGGTGAAGAACAAATGCTGAAATGGCCCGAGTGTCCTTTACCACTCCAGGTCTCCTGTGGGAGACAAAGCATCTCAGAGGAATCTGGTTTTCCACCTCTACATTGTGTAGTATGACGTTCCCATATGAGTATAATACAAAGTTAGTTATTTATGAAGAAGAAAGAGAGAAAAAACTCAGATTTTGGAGAAAGACTCCCTGCCATGTTCTTAGTTCTGGCATAGCTGTGTCTGCCTGGTGGATAAGTAGGAAGAACAAAGAATAGCATTGCAACCATGGTGTTGACAAGTGAGCTCTGGAGCCCTGTGGCTCCTCTACACTACCTTCAGATTTCCATATCTGACCTGATTGTCCAAGAGACACAGGAAAATCAGACGAACATATGGACTCATCCAACATTTCCCCTCCCACCTACAACAAGAAAGAATCAAGGATATTTCTCCCCATGAGCTATAAACTAGTTTAAGCTAGGAACTGTCTTACTTCAAACTCAGAGCTGAAGACAGTTTATCAAGTTGAAATCCAGGTTCATCGTGCAAGGCACAGTGAGTGTAAAGCATGTTCGATGTACAAAATCTTTGGAATATCAACACAAATTCAAGTTACATCTGCTGATGGTGCAGTGGCTGACAGTGACTTGTGAGTCACAAGAGTAGCAGAGGGTCCTTCATCAACTGGCTATGCCAATCTACTGAATTGTGCAAGCCAATGGTGTGCAGCACTGGCCATTCAGATTCAGGTGAGGGAATGAAGGCTTTGCCAGACTTCTTGTCTCCAGTGAGACATCTCCAGTTGTAGGACTAACACAACTCAAGGGAAGCTAACTTGGGCTGACCCAGGACACTCCTACTGTATTAGCACTGGGATATAAACACCAATAGCAAAAGAAGCTTATTCACATGGGACCTTTTCCTTTGTGTACTTTGGCCATTATTGTAATCCTAGCCTGCTATAGGCAAAATTTGTGTTTTTACTACACACAACCAAAATCAAAAGGTTTTGAAGCACTCTTAGGAGACAAAACTGTCAGACCTTAAAAAGACACCTAAAACATAGTCTCCACATTTCCTAGTGGTCTGCCCAAAGTGTTGTTTCCAGTGGGATATCATGACAACTTGTGCATGTTAATTTCCTAAAAGCCTCTATTCTTCTGATTTTTCGTGTCCAGGTCAGTCAGAGCACAAAAGATTCACTCAGTATACTAAAATTTGTTTCAACAGCCACTAGCTATTACACTAAGGCTGCAAGAGCTGACAGCAAAGGGATTTGCTAGCAATTAAAACACCTGAGTGGTAACTGATCACATTTGCTTCTGTCTCATAATACTATATCTTCTAAATAGCTTTTTCATTTTATCATCATTATAGTGTACTGTTATTATTGAAAACCACACCGGTTAGTGGATGCAAGTTATTTCATTTTTATTGCTCCTTGTGTAGAAAACTGTAAAATTTTGGTGCTTTCTCCCCCCTTCCCCCCCAAAAAAAAAAATACAGAGACCATACATTCAGCCATCAATACCACAAATTAAAAAGTATGGTTTTGTCTGAGCAGAAGTAACTGTAAAGACAAATCAACTTAGGGACTACAAAGGAATGGAAGTAAAACTCTTAGATCTAGTATATATGCTGTTAATAGTGCAAGATACATTATTTTAGAATAGATGGATAGACATACTTCTCAATTATTTTTTCCAAACTTCCTACACACACCAAGAATCAAGATCAAAAGAGTTCTGAGCAATCTCTAATTTTTACAGATGCCATTTGACTGTTTGAACTTGAAGCATTATTTTCACATTAGCTGACACAAGGGCAGACAATTACAATACTTCAACAATTAATAGGTTTTAGTTCAGTGTGGGAAAGGTTAACCACTTTTAAAAAATAAAAGACACTAAACAGGGAAGAAAAAATATCAGTAGTATGATACTGAGCATATCAATATTAAATGAGGCTTTAAGAAAATTAAGGGAAAAATACTAATGTTTATTAATGCCTGCTGTGATGTCTGCTGCTTCATTTTGTTCTGATAATTAAATAGTAGTATTTTGAGCATTAATTTACACTCTGCAATACTCCAAGTTTTTTTCCACATCTACTGTATTGCACTCAATATAACCAAGCAAGCACAAACCCTCATTTTACACATTGCTAGGCAGAGAATCATTGAATCACCAGGTTGGAAGAGACCCACCGGATCATTGAGTCCAACCATTCCTATCAAACATTATATCATGCCCCTCAGCACCTCATCCACCCGCACCTTAAACACTTCCAGGGAAGGTGAATCAACCACCTCCCTGGGAAGCCTCTTCCAGTGCCTAACGACCCTTTCTGTGAAGGATTTTTTTCCTTATGTCTAGCCTGAACCTCACCCAGCAGAGCTTGAAGCCATTCCCTCTTGTACTATCCCCTGTCACTTGGGAGAAGAGGCCAGCTCCCTCCTCTCCACAACCTCCCTTCAGGTAATTGTAGAGAGCAATAACGTCTCCCTGGAGCCTCCTCTTCTTCAGGATAAACAACCCCAACTCTCTCAGTCACTCCTCGTAAGCCTTGTAAGCTTTGTCGTTCTTCTCTGGACATGCTCCAGAGCCTCAACATCCTTCTTGTGGTGAGGATCCCAGACCTGAACACACGATTCTAGGAGAGGTCTCACCAGTGCCGAGTACAGAGGGAGAATAACCTCCCTGCAACGGCTGGTCACACCGTTTCTGATACCGGTCAAGATGCCATTGGCCTACTTGGCCACCTGGGCACACTGCTGGCTCATGTTCAGTCGACTGTCGACCAACACCCCCAGGTCCCTCTCCTCCTGGAAGATTTCTAGACAGACTTCTCCCAGTCTATAGCACTGCATAGGGTTGTTGCGCCCCAAGTGCAGGACCCGGCATTTGGCCTTGTTAAACCTCGTGCCATTGGACTC
>WAAB01000703.1:160978-172763 GCA_013389865.1 Piaya cayana
TGACAGTTTCTGTAGCAGAATGCTGTGAGAAACTGTGTCAAAGGCTTTGTTGAAGTCCAGGAAGACCACATCCACAGCCTTTCCCTCGTCCAGCAGCTGAGTCACTTTATCATAGAAGGTGATCAGGTTTGTTTGGCAAGACTTGCCTTTCGTGAACCCATGTTGACTGGACCTGATCACCCGGTTCTCTTGTATGTGCTTCATGATAACACTCGAGATCACCTGTTCCATGACTTTCCCTGGCACTGAGGTCACACTGACAGGCCTGTAGTTCCCTGGATCCGCTTTGTGCCCCTTCTTGTAGATGGGCACAACATCAGCCAGCCTCCAGTCCAGTGGTACCTCCCCAGTCATCCAAGACCACTGGGGAAAGATGGAAAGGGGTTTGGCCCGCACATCCACCAGTTCCCTCAAAACTCTTGGGTGGACTCCATCCGGCCTCATAGACTTGTGAATGTCTAATTGGGCAAGCAAGTCTCTAACCACCTCCTCTTGGATTGTGGGAACTTCATTCTGTTCCTCAAAACCCTGGGGATGTACACAGAGGGAACAACTTTCTCTAATATTAAAGACTGAAGCAAAGTAGGCATTGAGTACTTCAGCCTTGTCTTCATCCCCTCTTACTGCTCCCTCTGCATCTAGTAGGGCCTGGAGATTGTCTCTAGTCCTCCTTTTACTACTGATATATTTGTAAAAAGATTTTTTTAACCTTCTTTCTCACCAGAGGCTTATCAGTGCAGTTGTACCCTCCTTTCCTAATCACTTGGCATTGATACCTTCTCTGCTTCCACCTAATTTAAACGTTTGACACTGGCATGCCTTTTTGGAAGTCAGACATCCTAGGTTCCCTCAACAGTCAACACAGAGTGGTCCTTCTGAGATCTGCAGACCCTGGGAAAACACCTGGGGTTAACTGAACTCTTAATCTCAGCAGTAATTATATGGTTAGCTGGAATTAAGCTATATTTTTGCAGAACATGCTTATCCTTTAATCATACTACCTGTACTGTGTGCAACATCAGTAATGCTTTGTTCATCCAGTGAATGAGTGAATTTGTTTCCAGCTTATATTAAACATAGCCTATGGGGGGGAAAAACCCACAAAACCATCTCTTTTCTCTCAGCCCCATAAAAAATTTGAATGCACATCAGCTCCATTCCAGTTTAAAATAAAAACATTTCAGTAGACCCAATTTGAAGTTTTTCATACATTTGCTTTGATCTGTCAACTCTAATAAAGTTTGGGCAACAAACATTTTCCTCATGATATGAGATAGGACTGTGAAATAGGAGACCTAATTTTATTTTTATTTTATATCTAATCCTATTTATTCTGGTCAACACAACCTAAGGATCTTCTGGAGCTATTGAATCAGACTTCTTCACCCAGCTGTTCAGAAATTCTGGGTGAGCATTAGGGGACTCAGTTTTAAAGTTGATGTAGTCAGAACTTCAAGCCTCTCTGCTTCATACCTGGGGCTCTAAAACCATAGTAAAAGATGTGAAAACCTTTAACTACCAAAAATCTGGAGAGCAAATCTTCCTTAGACCAATAATGCAACCTGACAAACTTCTGCACGGATGAGCAGGTAGTGCATAGATCATCAGTAACACTGTCTACAAAATATTTTACTTTTGACAAGTTTCCATTTTTCAGATGACCAAAAAATACTGGACCAAGGCCTAGACAGAATGAAGCATAAGTTTCCCTAGTACATAGTAACAACCTTCAATGAGTTAATGAGACTGGAGGAAAGGATAGCAGAGGTAAGAAGACATCTTTTCCCTGTCTCTCTTCTTCTCCCCTGGGTCAGCAAGATAACAGAATCAAGTCTGAATCTGAATTGGTTTCCCTCAGCCCACAACATAGAATCATAGAAACATTTGTTTGAATAAGCCTTTTGAGATAGAGTCCAACTGTACCTGTCCACCACTAAATTGTATCTCTAAGCACCTCCTCTACCAGTCTTTTAAATACCTCCAGGGACAGTGACTCAACCTATTCCAGTGCCTGATAACCCTTTCAGTGAAGAAATTTTTCCTAATATCTAATCTGAACCTTCCCAAGGCCATTTTGTCTCATCCTATCGCTTGTTACGTGGGAGAAGAGATCAACATCCATCCACAGAATCCAGCATCAATATAGGAATTATATTCAGTAATTTGGGATTACCTATACACATCACCAAAACTAAAGGGAAATTAGTAAGATCTGTGCATTTGTTTGGAAAAGGTTAAAAAGAAAACCCACAAACTGACCCAGTTAGCATATGTGTCAGAGAGAAAGTGGTGTTTTAAGATCAAGAACAAAAGCAGCTCTACTAAATCCAAATGTTTTCCATACTCCAAAGATATTAAGAGGAAGAAAGAATGAATGGGTGGAAGAAACAAGAGGAAAATTAGCAATAATTATTATTTGAGTTTATAGGGCAATAGAACCTATTACTTTAGAATGGAAAAAGGTTACTTTGCTTAGGTTAAATTACTCCAAATTTAGGTCCTTTTTGTATTTGTTACAGCCTTAACAGCAAAAGAGCCTTCAACTGTTTAATAGCCCAGGTATAAACTAACTTATTAATGAAAAAGAACAAAGCCTTTGAGTAACTTGTCTTTCCACCCCTCTTCCTCACTTCTATTCATTAATTAAACTATGCCTCCACCTGGAAAATGGACACAATAGCAAATTCCTAATTCAGTGAAAACATTCTGCACATCTAACATACCAGAAAGTTTTGGCTTATACACTATTAGCTTCAGTAAATGAAGGATTTTCAGTAAATGAAAGACTTTACATATGGTATTTGTTGCAAACTAACATAAACATTGTACCTACACGATGACTTGAGATGAAATGTGTGGTTTAGCGCTTAGAGCTCAGTGTGGTTTAGTACAGAGAAAAATTACATACCTCTATGACTGCCTGGTTTTGATCTAGAATTTAAAAGCTAGAGTAATGGTATTGGGGAAAAATAAACCTGCATTAGAAGTTTGTTGACCTAAGAGAAGCACAGACCATTTTTCAGCCTACTCAAAACCTGCATTGGGACTGCGTTGGTATAAGTTGGTACAACTTGAGCTGCAAATATTCAGTTTTATTGAAAATAATTGAAGACGACAGTCCACACAACTATCTTGAGTAAATTTTTGTGCTGTTGTTCTAAGTTGAAAACTAGCTAAAGTCCTAGGTGACCTTTCAAGAGAAAGTGGTCCTTCCTGAGCCTTCCAATTTTATTCAACAGAACATCTTGGAGAAGGATTTAGGATGACTGGGAGGAAGGAGAATCATTCCTCAGGACTTCACACATATAGGTGGCTTTTTCTCCTTCCACTTCCATTTTATGCCCTGGGCAACAGAAGCTCCTCCATCCCCACAGCACAGAAGGTTTGGGGCCAAACAACCGCAAACCCAGGGCCCTGCACAGCATTAACTTCTTCTGCCTAACAATGATGTCAATGCATTAAATTTTAATTTACAAATTTCTGGGACAACTAGTCCAACCAGCAAGATACACAAGAACATGTCCAACTACTTATGAGAGTATCCCAAATTACTCTAACTTTAATTAGGACTATTAGCAGCTATACCTAGCATTTAAATGCAAATCTTCTCCTGTTTATGCAGCTCAAGGCCTTGTGACTACTAAGACTTCAAGAATTTATACTCATTTGGTGTAAACTGAACCCAGAAATTATACCCAGGAAGAAGTCAAGCCCTGAGCATTCATTCTTTCCTCACTCTTAGTGATACGAGATGGAACACTGTAAAATATATTTACTCCCAAATACTGACATCACAGTATTCATGTATTTGGAGATTTCTGAATCTCAAATATTTAGAAGAATGAAGGGAATAACCTCACACTGACATGACTTTTTAGAAAAGACTTATTTGAAAAATCCAGTTACAGTTTACCACAAATTTCCTATCTGCCATGCTTCTGTGACTGCTAATGCTGACATGATTGGGATATTTTCTATTAATCTGTTACTACAGTACGAAGTTATTTGGTCATCAATCAACATCTCAATTTCATTTGCTGCTATTCTGGTTTACTTCGATTTTTCAATCTTTTATCTAAAATAATTTTAACTATTACCTTCATCTCACAGATTTCTTAAAAGTAATAACCAGAACATAAAATAGATATTGTCATACTTAAAAAGCCTCAACAGGCACTAATGAAGCTTCAAAGTAAAGTTATCATATCATTAAAACAGCAGTCAGTAAATTGTCTATACTTTTAATGGGCAGTTAAAGACCTATGACCTGCTACAGATTATAAGCCATAAATAAATATAAAATTACTTACTATATTTTTAATATTATCCATTAATAATATATTCCTGATTAGCCATATGAATATTTTCATAACTCACCAATCTTAAAAAGAAGTCAGGTATTAACTGCAAATGGGTAGTTTGTAACGAATCAGCTCTAGTGAAATTTTTCCCTGAAATTAAAAAAACAATAAACCCTGAAGCCATCTGTTTTCCTCCTCCTTTTAATTTTCCAGACTGGATAATTTTCTACCAGAATGATCCAGCTCAGAGCATTTTATGCAAGTTTGATTGATTCCAAGTTTCCATTTCCCTCAAAAACGAGTAAATTAAGGTGATGCAGTTTATGCTATGAGCAACAGCAAGTCTGAACATGATCAAATTTAGCTTTAAGTTAATTCAAAACGTTATTATTTAGTAACAACATCTGACAGAGAGGACACCTTCCTAGAGATCCTCATATTAGATTGCACTATATAGAACTGTAGTTTTGTTGGACTTAAATGGAGCAGCAGAACAAGGCCCACATAAACAATAATTTCATGGTCAAAATACACAGAGTTATTCATCAAAAAGCTGCAAACTCACAATTCTTACTATATCAAGTTGAATTTATATGTTTCATATAAGCAAGGTTTTGGTAGCAGGGGTCTACAAGGGCTTCAGTGAGAAGCAGCCAGAAGCTTCCCCAGTGTCCTGCAGAGCCAATGCTAGGCAGATACAAGACTGCTAGCCAAGGCCAGGCCAGTCAGCAATGGTGGAAGTGCTGCTGGGGTAACACATCGAAGGAAGCGGGAAAAATAACCCTGCTTAACAGCAACTGCAGCCAAAGAGAGAAGTGAGAATATGTGAGAGAGAAAAACCTGCAGACACTGAGGTCAGTGAAGGAGGTACTCCTGGTGCTGGAGCAAGATTTCCCCTGAACCCAAAAGGAAAACCATGGTGAGACAGGCTGTCTCCTGCAGCCTAGGGAGGTCTGTGGTGAAGCAGATATCCATCTGTAGCCCCATGCTGGATCAGGAAGATGCACCCAAAGTGGGCTGTGAACCCACGGGAAACCCATATGGGGGTAAGCTCCTGGCAGGACCTGTGAATCCATGGAGAAACAAGCCCATACTGGAGCAGGTTTGCTGGCAGGACTTGTGACCCTTTGTGGGACCCAAGCTGGAGCAGCCTGTCCCTGAATGACTACACTCCGTGAAAGGGGCCCACACTCAAGCACTTTGTGCAGAACTGCAGCTCATTGGAGGAACCCATATTGTAGAAATTTGTGGAGGACTGTATCCCATGGGAGGGACTCCACACTATCTACTCCTCCTGGGAAGAGTGTGAGGAGGAAAGAGCAACAGATACATGATAAACTGAATGCAAAATGTATTTCCCCTCCTTCTGCACTGCTTGGGAGGAGAAGGCAGAGAAATCAGCAGTGAAGTCAAGCCCAATAAAAAGAGAGGGCTGGAGGAAAAGTGTTTTAAGATTCAGTTTTATTTCTTATTACCCTACTCTGATTTTATTGGTAATAAAACTTATTTATTTCCCCATGTCTAGTCTGTTTTGACTGTGAATAGCTACTGACTCAGTAACTACTGAGTGATTTTTCCCTGTCCTTATCTCAACCCACTAGTCTTTCATTTTATTTTCCTCTCCTCTGTCCATTTGAGGAGGGGAGTGATAAAGCAGGTTTGGTGAGCACCTGGTGTCCAGCCAGGGTCAGCCCATGAGTTTACCAGAACCTATACTTTCCTTATTTTTCAGACTATCCATATGATCAGAAGTTAATGCTGTCCTTTTGCTTCTTGAGAAAGAGGGAACCGTTTCCAGAAACTTCTGGCTTTGGCTGTCATTCTTTGACTGAGCAAACAAAAATGCTCATACTCCCAGCTAGTCTAAACAGACAGCAGATCTGCACAGCCATACCAATGGAACACGCATCCTATAGCAGGATTAGCAATTTATTTTTTTCTTTTAGCAGCCAGGACAGTCAGATAGCATGTCAGAATTGCAGTTCATAGGAGGGAAAAAAACCAAACAAACATAAAACAAAATCCAAGAGAAAGCAACCAAAAATTATGCAATTATGCTTGTAAACCACACCTGCATTACTTCTACATGTAAATCTATTGGTCTATTCATAGCCATTTGCATCAGTACATTTATGAATCACATATTTTTCAGCAAGCTTATTGCCTGCATACATTTCTTCATGTCTTTTATCCTTCAGGGCTGTTTTTTTTTCTTCTATAACATCAAATAATTTTTTTCCTCAAAGAAAAAAAATGACCAAAATAATCTAAAACACAACTACAAGAAGTTTTAAACAACCACAATGCAGAAAAAATGTCTTATACAAAGCCTCCCAAAATCCTCAGAGATAAAAACCATCATTCACAAGATAATACAGTTATTACTAACAGGGAAGGAAAAGATAACTCTGGAAATGTGGTACAATATGGTAAAAAGCCTCCATCGAGCTAGGAAATATTCATTATGGAACAACAGTGAAAGAGAAAAAAAAACATTGAGCTAGGAAATATTCATTATGGAACAACAGTGAAAGAGAAAAAAAAAACCAGGATTGTTGGCAGATGTTTTAAATCACTGCTTTTAATTGCATGAAAGACTTAACATTCCACATCAGCTGGCACAGAATCACTCACTGGACAGTCCCTGCAGTTCTGCTTTCTCTTAAAGCTGAGGGGCAAAGCTAAAATGAAAATCAAACTAGCTTTAGATGTGTGAGCCAAATTCCCTCTTCCTCCATAAAGAGACAAATGTTTTTCTGCTAGCCTCATGCAGGTACCAGTTACACATGCACTCCAGTCTGATTCAGTCAATGTATTTACCAATGTACTACAAATTGCTATACCTCTCCTCTCAGAAGTGTAGCTGTTAACTAAGCTGGGTTCATTGTCCACATTGAGTTTCAAGGGACTTCCAGTCCACATCTCTTCTCATTAAGATGCTAACAATCTAGAGGGCCGTGATATCGGCTTTGATAAAAATGTGCCACCTCACTGCCTATGGCCTTTTAATATCTACCAGGACTTTCCAGATCTCTAGTCATAAAAGGAAGATCCGAATGAAATGAAGAAATGGGAAATCATATCATCTGCAGTCTCAGATGATGCAGGTCCACGTTACACTTACTCTGTCATTTTAATAAATGTTTTTCCTCTAACAATTTATGTATAAGTTGTGTTGCTTAAATCATCAGCTTTCAATTCTATTCACATTCATAAATATGCACATATCACAGTTTAGAGCTTCCACCTACCTACAATGCATGTTCCATTTATCAGTACCTTTAATTATACTACTACATATGTCAAGTTGCACCTATCTAATCTGTTGGAATTAGATTCCCCACCCTCCAAAGTACCACTTATATTTTCTACACTTTCTTCCAAGTGCAAAACACAATGAGATCCTTTGGGGAACTTAAGCAGAATTAAAATGTTTAAAAATAAAGAATTTGTAATTCATTAACAAGCATGCAGCTATGAATTTTGTCTTTGAGACTAATTCACACTGAAGGCTAAATTCTTCCCTTAGACCTGCATGACTGATCTCAGTTTGGATATTCTACTTTGCTTACGAATGAACTCTTTTAGAGATTCAAATATGTACAGAAAATAGTAATTCAGAATCCAGATCTAGCACCTAGTCCCAAAGGAAAGGGCTCATTCTCAGAGTAGGAACTGAGTAGGAAAGACACACTCCCACATAGCTCTTTGTAGGTTGGGGGAAAAAAACCCAAACAAAACACAAAGAAAATGTAAAGATGTTTGAAACTATGAAGAAACAGAATATGAACATAATATAAGAAAGAAACAAGGACATGAGCATTGTAAGTGAGGGAAAAAAGGAAGATGAAACCTATTCTGACTGCAAATACATTCACAGTGATGTGGATTCCTTTTATCAGAAAATAAGCCCATCAACATGGAGAATCTGGATACTTAAACACTGGGATTTATTTTGCACTTGACATAGATATATTTTATTTTTCACTGAAATACTGTTTTCTAAACAAAATTTTGTTGGAATGTCTTTGAGAAGAACTTAGATTTGTTATGATTTTCTTCTGACATGGGATAAAAATCAAATTTGAAATCACACAACAGTATGATTAAACAGAAACTTTATCTTAAGCAATTGCTATCCCCCACAGAGCTTTGATGGCAAAATAGTTCCTGGCTTCTAGTCCTATGACAACATTATAAGATTACACATCTGTTATCTTTCCATTATTGCGTATTACAGATGGTAGAAACAGGTGAAAGGGATTGGTTATGTGTCTCTTAAATGTTATGTCTTGTGGATATATGGGCTCTTTTGTTGATAAATTTTTACCTGGCACTGAAAATGGTTCAAACATTAAAAACTGTATTAGAGTTTACCGACACCAAGTGAGTCATGTATATATCTTCATTATGAGGCCTTCCCTAGTAAGATCACATTTAATTAATGATTCTGCAGGCCTCATTCTTCCTGTAACAACTCTATTAAACTGAATGGATGCATCTTGCCTTGTAAGTCTTAACCTCTAGAGAGAATGCTGCCACTGGGTCTAAACAGATAAGCAGATCAGCATATAACAATTTTAAAAGATTAATGAAACACTTAGGGTTTAGCAAGGTATTTATCAGATAAATTCCACTAAGAATGCAGGTTTTTGATTGTTTTTATGGTCCATTTTACTGATGATATCTGGTAAGCTCTCCAGGTATAGACTTGTGCATCAGGGAACGGTCTGATGAGCTAGTATTTTAAATGGCTCACTGTAAACAGCCTATTACATATTAATAGCATTCCACATCGTGTTTAGGGGATAAGCATGATGGACTCTCCATTGTTATTATTCACACCAGAAGACAAGACTTGATTTCTCATTTCTTTCTTTTGCTTCAAAGCTTTGAATAAAAGTCGTTGCAAGACTCTCAAAGCACATCACACTTGGCATCTGAATGTAATTATGCCATTCAAAGAAAAGTCACACAACATTGATTACACTTGGGTTTACAACTCCTAAACACTTTAGGAAAGCAAACAAAGCAAACACAAACCAATCTCATATGTCTTAATGTCTCCAGAAGCAGAATCTTCCAGGATAGGAGAGAACCAACGTGTATTTTATGCAGCTCCAATAAGAGGTGTATCATTATTCACCTATAGTGTTGAGTTATTACCAGTAACAACAAAAGCATTCAAGATTTTGTTTGTTTGTTTTCCTCAAATCACATAACTGAATTTAAAAAAAAAATATTTCAAAGAGAAAACTCTCTCTACAAAGATTGTGTGTAGACATGAAAAACAAAAAAATACCTTCACTTACTGTCCAGTCTTCCATCTATAAATGCGAGAACGAAGTGGTACTATGCAGAAACTTACTTTTACAAACCAGAGGATGGCCACCCAGGCAGTGGCTACTGGAAGTAACTTTATGAATGCAACACCTCTTAATTCACCTAAAGCTTTATGGTCCTCTCCAGTGTTTTTATTATAACAGATTTCACTTTTACTTCAAATGGCAGGAGCAAAATAAAGTGTTAAGTTTTCCAAGATAGGAAATTGAGAGGAAGAGGGAATAGGAAGACTAAGGTACGTCTACTCTTTACGGCGTGATCCAGAGCCCATTAAAGACTTCTTTTAAACTTAATGGAATTTGAATCAGACCTCTGGAACTTCTCCAACTGTTGTGTAGGTAACTGGGTCTCTGACCTAAGCACATTTAAATTTTAGTTTCTTTACATATTAAATCCCTTCCTTCCTCTTAGGTACTAGAAGAGTTTAGTGGGTAATCCAAAGAGCTTTAGCAGCTTTCTTCTAGTACAGGTATTCAAGAGACTCAAAAGACATTTACACACTTATTATCAAAGTACTCGCAGATACCACAGTTCCTCTCTCTGACAGTTCCTCATACACTACAATGTCTTTCTCTCAATGCATTTTAAAAGCCGCCTATCTCACATCCAGTCATCCTTGCTGTTTTTAATTATTATACACGTAATGCACTTTATAATATATGTGATATACAAACCACAAGTCTGCTTAGGTAGTCACAATATCTGTATATTTGGATTCAGATTATGCAATGAAAACGCTTCTCAAAACTCTTTGGAGTCCTTTAACAAAAAACTCCATAATGATCATCTTACAGCCCAAAACATCAATGCTCCAGGAGAATTTCCTCTTGCCACAGTCTTGTGTGCCAAATGACTAACCTCAGCTGTAAAAGGGTTTTAAAGCAGCAAATATCAGCCAAGATAAAAATCAAAACCTGATCTGTGTCATCTGGTAACCCCTGATTAACTGTAGAATTAGAGCCTCCAAGTGTAAAGTAGACAGTGGCAGGACTTTCATACCAGATGATCATTCACTTTTTTTCCTTGGGATAGACAATATCTAGCAATCCTGCAGAGTTTCTGATTTAAGAAATAAGAGTAGCATGACACAGCTCTGACTGACCCCTTGGATAAGACCATTATTAGGAAAATTGCCTGGATTAGTTTGAGATGCATTTACATACATTTATTCCATATTTTTGTAGTTGAGCTAGTATTTTTAAACTGCATTTGAAATCCATGTTCTAACACAGATTTATTTCTCATTATGCTCCATTAGAAATTCTATTTGCCTATATAAGTACCAATAAAATTCTAATACGAAACCCAAGCAGGCCCATGAACTTTATGGTGCAGAATGACCCAAATGCTAAGTTTAAATATACATTATTTAGCTCACAACAATTTTGAGTTCATAGAGACATCCCACAGTTGAGTTTTACCCATTGTTCCTGCTAGAGCTTGATAGCTAACATTGCAATAAATTCATTGTAGAATCATAGAATCACCAGGTTGGAAAAGACCCACCGGATCATTGAGTCCAACCATTCCTATGCACCAATGAACAATGTCCCTAAACACCTCATCTACCCATCTTTTAAATACCTCCAGGGATGGTGACACCACCACTTCCCTGGGCAGCATATTCCAATGCCCAGTGACCCTTTCTGTGATATTTTTTTCCTGATATACAGTCTAAACCTCCTCTGGCAGAGCTTGAGGCCATTCCCCCTTGTCCTGTCCCCTGTCACTTGGGAGAAGAGGCCAGCACCCTCCTCTCCACAACCTCGTTTCAGGTAGCTGTAGAGAGCAATGAGGTCTCCCCTCAGCCTCCTCATCTCCAGGATAAACAACTCCAGCTCTCTCAGCCGTTCCTCATAAGACTTGTTCTCCAGCCCCTTCACCAGCTTTGTTGCTCTTCTCTGGATAACTCCAAAATCTCAACATCCTTCTTGTGGTGAGGATCCCAGACCTGAACACACAATTCACGGCGCAGTCTCACAGGTGCCAAGTACAGAGGGAGAATAATATCCCTGGACCTGCTGGTCAAGCCATTTCTGATCCAAGCCAAGGTGTCATTGGTCTTCTTGGCCACCTGGGCACACTGCTGGCTCATGTTCAGTCGACTGTCGACCAACACCCCCAGGTCCCTCTCCTCCTGG
>WAAB01000706.1:7809-49194 GCA_013389865.1 Piaya cayana
TTAGTGTTTGGTGGGAATGGTTGGACTCGATGATCCAGTGGGTCTCTTCCAACCCGGTGATTCTGTGATTCTGTGATTCTGTGATTCTTGCTCAGCCCAGCTCGCTCCAGTGTCACCCACCCTCCCTTTTGCTCCCGGCAGGCTGGCAGCGTCTCCTGGGACGGGGGGCTGAGCAGGCAGGCCAGCACCGTGCTGTACCTGCACGCCACGCAGAAGGACCTCTCCGACTTCCACCAGGTCATGGCGTGAGTACCCGGTGCCCAGGGAGGCTTTGGTGCGGCACCAGGGCCCCCGATGCCTCCCCGGGCTGTCCGAGCCACCCCGGCTGCAGCCCCCCCAGCACCAAGGGGCTCAGCCCAGCCTCTCCCTCCTCCCCAGGCAGTGGCTGGCGTACAGCAAACTCTACCAGAGCCTCGAGTTCAACAGCAGCTGCCTCCTCCACCAGATCACCAGCATCGAGTACCAGTGGGTGCAGGAGCGCCTGAGGCCGGAGCAGGTGAGGGGGTTCTGGGGAGAAGTTACCCAAGGCATCGGGGGATTTTCTCTCCCTGGAAAGCACGAGTAGCCCCTGGGTCCCTCTGCCTTGTTGCTGTGGTCCCACCAGCATCTCCAGCTGCTGAGGAGGACAGCGTGGGTTTCCTTCCCTCTTCCCAGAAAGAGGAGCTGGCCGAGTCCTTCCAGTCCCTGCTGACCTATGGGGTCTCCCTTATCCGGAGGTACCGCATCATCTTCCCCCTCTCTGTCCCGAGGTCCACGGAGAGGCTGCAGTCCCTGCTCCGGTGAGTCAAGCGCCAATGCCAGCTACGGGGGTCCTATGGCTTGGACACCAGGAGGTACAAGCCCATAAATCTGAGCAAAAACCTGCGATAACCCTTTCTGCCCTTTCCCACACTCCTGCGAAACTTGCCCTGTCCTGTCCCTTGCCCCGGGCTCCCTGTGGGGGACGTTGTGGGGAGGGGGAGGTTTGTTTTTGCGGGTTCTCTGGGGGAAAGGGGCAGCTGTTTCTGGTGAGGTGGGTTTTTTTGCTGGGTTTCACCGCCAGTTCTTGCTTTGCAGGGTCCTGGTGCAGATGTGCAAGATGAAAGCTTTCCGCGAGCTGTGCCCGCTCGGCCCCGACCTCCCCGAGATGGTCTCAGCAGCGCTCAAGGTACTGTGGCGGCTTTCAACCCTCGCTGCCCTGGGGACGAGACCACCCTGTCGCTCTCCCATCCCCGTCCACCCCCCTGCCGAGCGCCCACCCCTCAGCAAAACCGCAGGGATCCCCGCGGCCGTGGGAAATAACCCACCCCTCGCCAACCTGGTGGTCTCAGCCCCTGGTTCCCACCACACCCCAGGGAACAGAGGGAGCGGAGAGCGTGGCAGGACTGGCTTGACTGGTCCTGCTTCTCTGCCATCACACCAGGATTTTCCTCTCTCGCAGTCAGGCACGACGGAGTGGTTCCACATGGAGAAGCAGCACCTCAAGCCCATGGTGAAGGTCGGTTCCAGTGCTCCGAGATGACAAGGAACGGTTTTCCGGGCTTGGGGTGGGACGACGAGGCTGAGCAGAGGCTTCTTCATTTTTTCTGATACAGTCGAGGCATTTGGGTTCCCAGCTTAAAACACCACGAGCCGCGTTACCTGCGGGTGCTGAGATGCGTTAGTGCTTACAGCCTCTGCGCAAAGCTCAGGAGAGCGGGAGATGGTCCCCAGCCCAGCTACGCTAGCGCGAGGTGGCAGTGGGTGTTGCTGGCAACTTATTGGTGCTCCGTGTGGACGATAAGATCGATAACGATAGATTGCTGATCCACGGGGACTGTCCATAGCGATAAATCAGATTAGAATGGAGCCCGGGTCATCTCGCAATCATCCAAAATGAGCCGTTCCTTCCTTTGCAGAGCATGGAGGAGAATGGCAAAGCCTTGTCCCGACTGCTTGTGGAAGTGGTAGGAGACCTTCAACAGTGCCAGAAAACTTGGAATAAATTCTTCCTCAAGTAGGTTTCGGAGCTTGATTCCTCCTCATCCGCCTTCCGCGGGGCCTAGGATAACAAGGCACTTTGATGCTCAGTTCTGCAGCTCCTGGGCTCCGCAACAGCACCTGCGGTCCCGTCTCTGCCTCCTGGACCTGTGCTGTCCTCGCCCCTGTGGCCGGGCCATGTCCTGGAAGGGTTTGCTGGCTTGGCAGGCTCCTGACTCCCCGTTTCTCTCTTGCAGCGCCTTCAAGCTGAACCTCTTCTCTATCGCCTTTCTGGAGCTGGAGAGCCTGGTGAGCAAACCGCTCTGCACTCGTGCGTCTAAAGCCTGAAACCACCCTTCAGTTGTCAACTGATTGTTGCAAGGCTGGAAAGGGAGCAAGAAGGGAAACTCTCTACCTCTCCCTGAGTGCCCATAGAGCGACTGTCGCCTGTTTACTTGGCCCAAAAATCTTCTAAAATGCCACCAAAAAGGAGGAGGAGCCCCCTGAGCTGACCCTCACCCCCAGGAGACCAAGCGTTCCCAGCCGGACCCTCACGAACCCCTCTCACCCCTCTCCTTGTCACCTCCAGGTTGCGGAGCACGTCCAGGAGCAGCTGCACGAGCTCGACAGCAGCATGTCCAAGCCCACGGCCGAGAGCCTCTTCCAGCTCTACCTGAACTTGCAGGAGCTCTATCGGATGAAGGATTTCCTCCCAAACAGGTGTGACCCGGAGAGAGGGGAGATGCTGGATGGGGGGAGCAAGCAGCTAATTCAGAGGGAAAACAAATCCTTCCCCTTCACCTCCTAATTTACTCATGAGGCAGGCAGGCCAGGCTGTGGGTGTCTGGTGTTGACGTTAGAAGGGTTTCAGGCTCATCTCTGAGTGGGGTTGGTGAAACCTCAACTTCCATATGAGCGGAGTTTTTATCCTTAGCACGTTGCTGTGTGCTGCCTCTGCCTGTGTGGGCGAGGAGCGTTGGTGGCCCTGCGCCGTCGCCGTGCAGTCGGAGCAGCCGATGCCTTTTTCCACAGGGAGGGACCTCTGGCTCTGAGCAATTTCCACCAGTGGTTCAGGGAAGCCGTGCCCCAGTGGCTGCAGAAGGCCTACGCCGTTGCGCTGGAGAGGGCGCAGAGAGCGATCCAGATGGACCAGGTAAAGCGGAGAGGAGAACCTCTCCCTCCATCCTACGTGCTCTCCGTGCCGTCCTGCCGTGCCCGGCTCGCAGCATTAAGATGCCCACATAGGTGCCTCTTGCAGCGCAGGAGGTGGGCTGGTTTCTCTCGCGAGTGTGTAATAAGGGATGTGGCGTCCTGGACCAGCTGATCCCACACGGACCTTACACCATGTCCCTTCCCTCTCTGCTGTCTGGCAGACCGGTGCTTGGGGCATGCTGGGAGCATCCCCTTCACTTCTGACCTTCGGGAAGAGGGGAGAGAAGGCAGTCGAGGGGCTGTGGGATGCTCACCCCGCTCTTCAGTGCGGCCCAACCATACAGGGTTGGAGTATAACGGGGCACAGCCCGGCTTGAGGAGTTCGGGATGCTCTGTTCATCCTCATCTCCCACACTTGCCGAAGTGACTGGGTGGTGACACTGAGATACGCGGACGGGGGACGATGGGTCAGAGAGCCCCAAAGCGAAGGAGCAACGCTCCTGTCTGGGGTGGCCCCTTTCCATATAAACTAAGCTGCATTTTCTTCTGCCTCCCCAGCTGACGCCCTTCGGGGAGCACAACAAGCACAGCACCTCCACCGTCGACCTGTCCACCTGCTACGCCCAGATTGTGAAGACCTGGCAGCAGCTCAGCTGGCCGGACCCCGAGGAAGCCTTTATGATTATGGTGAAGCTCGTGGAGGTGCGTACGCAGGATCCTGCCATCAGGCGCGGTGCTCACAACCGTCTGCACCGATTTTTCCTCCCCCGTTCTAAGAGGCGTTTCACTATGAACGGGACCGGCACCCCACGTTGATGCGGCAGGGTCCCCTGGCACCGCGGTGGTCCCTGTGCTGCCCCGCTGAGCCCCGTCGGCTTCTCTTTGTCCTGCAGGACATGTGCAAAATCGCCCTGATGTACTGCCGGCTCGTCAAGGAGAGAGCGGAGGCCTTGTCGCTGAGCGAGCAAAGCGAGGGCGAAGCAGCCAACAGGGTTGGTGCGAGGGCAGGGCTCCCTGCTCAGGGAGGGACAAGATTTGGCTGGGGTTTTGGGGCAGAGGTGCTGAGCACCCAGCTGATATCCCAGGTCTGGCTTTCGTGGGGACTGTTTGATCTCCGTAATAACCATAATCCTGGAAAATCAGGAGAGAAGTGGTGTGAGCAGGGCAAGTAGGATGGGGAAGGCGATGGAAATAGCGTTGGGATGGGAATATCGAGTGGGAATGGGGATGAGGACGGAGCCAGGGAGGGACTCCACAGCCGGGCGTGGGGCATTCTGAAGCCGACCCGCCTCTCCCAGCTCTGCATCGTGGTGAACAACATCAAGCAGCTGCGGCTGCTGATCCTGAGGCTGCCGGCGCAGCTGGACTGGGCGCAGCTGGAGCGGCGTACGGAGGCCGTCATCGACCCGCAGCAGATCCAGCACACGCTGCACAACCAGCTCGACGGCACCGTCTCCTGCCTGGACCACGAGATCCAGGACGTGGTGAAAGCCCTGGCCACCAAGGTGACCACCTGACGCTGCCCTGTCTCGCCCCCGGCCCGAAGCGGGGAGGTTTCACCTCGGGGGCGGCTGCAGCCCACGGCGCTCCTGGAACGGAGCCAAGGCGGGACCCCGGGCACGAGGAGGCTGGTGCAGAGGGCAAAAAGCCCAGTGTCCCCGTGCATTTCTTCACGGCAGCTGGAAAAGGGCATCGCCAGGCACATCCAGGAGCTCTCATCATCCAACAACACCCAGGAGCCCGAGGATGTAAGTACCAGACCCGGCACCTCCGGGACCGTCTCTTTCAGGCAGTCGTGGATAACTGTTGCCTACTTGGTGGGAGCTCCCATCGCCCGTCACTGTCTCAGGACACGCCAGCGATGGGGCCCAGACCTCCATAAGCTTCATTTGATGTCCCCATCTGTAGTACAACCTGTCCGTGTCCTTGCTGTGAGAGGGAGCCCCTCTGGCCTTCTCCCACGCTGATGGCTGCAGCCAGCAGCTCTCTGCCCCTCTCCCCGCTGTGCCCTGCTGGTTAAGGACCTCCTGTGCCCTCCTGAGCGTCTCTCTCTCCTCTCGCTGCAGTCCATCATCCCCCTCATGAAGTTCCTGGAGTCAGAGCTGCAGTATCTCAATGAGCATCTGGTCCAGGAGAACTTCAACAGGTGACTGGGGCCTGGGGGGATGCCCCACGGCAGAGGCCAGCGGAGTCTCCAGCCTTGTGGGGTGCGGGGGGGCCACCCTGCTTTGGGGCTGGTGGGATGAGCCGGTTCCCTCTGGGCCCCCCAAAGCCCCTCGGACCCCCCACTCACCGCCCTCCTCCCTCGGCCCCGCAGCCTCCTCGCTCTCCTCTGGCATCACACCTTGGCGGTGCTGTCAGCGGCCGCGGGGCAGCAGAGCCCCTCCACCCAGCACTGCAAGAAGCTGCTCTGCGCCCTGAAGGTACGGAGGGGACACGGGGCGCAAGGAGAGGTGCTCGGGTACCAGCTAAGGGCCTCCTTCTCCGCAGAGCCTGGAGCTGTGCTTCCACGCCGAGGGCTGTGGGCTGCCTCTGGAGACCCTGCGCACTGCAGCCTTCCTGGTACGGGGCGTGGGGGACAGGGGTCCCCAGGTTTCCTCTCCAGGGGAGGGGGTCCTGGACCCATCCGTGTGCCTGACTGTCACCTCTCACCCTTCCCGCAGTCGCTGGAGACCCGCCTGGCCCTCTGCTCCAGCACTACCCGCAAGCTCATCCAGAAATACTTCAGCAACAGGATCCAGCAGCAGGTGGGAGCCATGATGGTGCCCCAGACCCTTCCTACATTCCCCCCAACCCCCTTGCATGTGCGAGGCTGCCCGGCACAGTCTTCCCAGCGAAATGTGGGTTTTACCCACCACCCTGCCGGTCTTGGAGGGCAGAAAGGGGTTCAGTTGCATCCCAGAGGATGATCGTCATCCCCCCCCAGTACCATAAAATGCTGCTCAGCCTCCATTGTGCTGAAAGGCAACTCTTCTCGCACCTCACCCACCGCTCAGCTGGACGCCGACTCGGAGAAGTTTGGGGCCGTGACGATCAAGGCCCTGTACTGCCCTTCCGAGCAGAAGCTCCACGTGGACGTGCTCAACGCCGTCAACCTCATCCCGCTGGACTCCAACGGTGAGTGTGGGACCCAACTGCCCCTGGGACCCCTTTTCCTCACTCCCTGAGGCAGCCGTAGGTGGGAAAGGTGCCGGCAGTGGTCGGAGTAACAAGACTCTGTCTTGATCTGCTTTGGCATCCAAGGAGGGGGATTTGAGGAAGAAGAGGGGGGTTATTGCCCTGATCTGGGGGGGTCTAGTGGGACGTGGCAGGCAGGACCGAGCAGGACGTTGTAGCAGCGCCAGCAGCGGGTTTGTCCCATNGGGGAAGGCGATGGAAATAGCGTTGGGATGGGAATATCGAGTGGGAATGGGGATGAGGACGGAGCCAGGGAGGGACTCCACAGCCGGGCGTGGGGCATTCTGAAGCCGACCCGCCTCTCCCAGCTCTGCATCGTGGTGAACAACATCAAGCAGCTGCGGCTGCTGATCCTGAGGCTGCCGGCGCAGCTGGACTGGGCGCAGCTGGAGCGGCGTACGGAGGCCGTCATCGACCCGCAGCAGATCCAGCACACGCTGCACAACCAGCTCGACGGCACCGTCTCCTGCCTGGACCACGAGATCCAGGACGTGGTGAAAGCCCTGGCCACCAAGGTGACCACCTGACGCTGCCCTGTCTCGCCCCCGGCCCGAAGCGGGGAGGTTTCACCTCGGGGGCGGCTGCAGCCCACGGTGCTCCGGGAAAGGAGTCAAGGTGGGACCCCGGGCACGAGGAGGCTGGTGCAGAGGGCAAAAAGCCCATTGCCCCCGTGCATTTCTTCATGGCAGCTGGAAAAGGGCATCGCCAGGCACATCCAGGAGCTCTCATCATCCAACAACACCCAGGAGCCTGAGGATGTAAGTACCAGACCCGGCACCTCCGGGACCATCTCTTTCAGGCAGTCATGGATAACTGTTGCCTACTTGGTGGGAGCTCCCATCGCCCGTCACTGTCTCAGGACACACCAGCTATGGGGCCCAGACCTCCATAAGCTTCATTTGATGTCCCCATCTGTAGTACAACCTGTCCGTGTCCTTGCTGTGAGAGGGAGCCCCTCTGGCCTTCTCCCACGCTGATGGCTGCAGCCAGCAGCTCTCTGCCCCTCTCCCCGCTGTGCCCTGCTGGTTAAGGACCTCCTGTGCCCTCCTGAGCGTCTCTCTCTCCTCTCGCTGCAGTCCATCATCCCCCTCATGAAGTTCCTGGAGTCAGAGCTGCAGTATCTCAATGAGCATCTGGTCCAGGAGAACTTCAACAGGTGACTGGGGCCTGGGGGGATGCCCCGCGGCAGAGGCCAGCGGAGTCTCCAGCCTTGTGGGGTGCGGGGGGGCCACCCTGCTTTGGGGCTGGTGGGATGAGCCGGTTCCCTCTGGGCCCCCCAAAGCCCCTCGGACCCCCCACTCACCGCCCTCCTCCCTCGGCCCCGCAGCCTCCTCGCTCTCCTCTGGCATCACACCTTGGCGGTGCTGTCGGCGGCCGCGGGGCAGCAGAGCCCCTCCACCCAGCACTGCAAGAAGCTGCTCTGCGCCCTGAAGGTACGGAGGGGACACGGGGCGCAAGGAGAGGTGCTCGGGTACCAGCTAAGGGCCTCCTTCTCCGCAGAGCCTGGAGCTGTGCTTCCACGCCGAGGGCTGTGGGCTGCCGCTGGAGACCCTGCGCACCGCAGCCTTCCTGGTACGGGGCGCGGGGGACAGGGGTCCCCAGGTTTCCTCTCCAGGGAGGGTGTCCTGGGCCCATCCGTGTGCCTGAATGTCACCTCTCATCCTTCCCACAGTCGCTGGAGACCCGCCTGGCCCTCTGCTCCAGCACTACCCGCAAGCTCATCCAGAAATACTTCAGCAACAGGATCCAGCAGCAGGTGGGAGCCAGGACGGTGCCCCAGACCCTTCCTACATCCCCCCCTCCTTGCACGTGTGAGGCTGCCCGGCACAGTCTTCCCAGCGAAATGTGGGTTTTACCCACCACCCTGCCGGTCTTGGAGGGCAGAAAAGGGTTCAGTTGCATCCCAGAGGATGATCGTCATCCCCCCCCAGTACCATAAAATGCTGCTCAGCCTCCATTGTGCTGAAAGGCAACTCTTCTCGCACCTCACCCACCGCTCAGCTGGACGCCGACTCGGAGAAGTTTGGGGCCGTGACGATCAAGGCCCTGTACTGCCCTTCCGAGCAGAAGCTCCACGTGGACGTGCTCAACGCCGTCAACCTCATCCCGCTGGACTCCAACGGTGAGTGTGGGACCCAACTGCCCCTGGGACCCCTTTTCCTCACTCCCTGAGGCAGCCGTAGGTGGGAAAGGTGCCGGCAGTGGTCGGAGTAACAAGACTCTGTCTTGATCTGCTTTGGCATCCAAGGAGGGGGATTTGAGGAAGAAGAGGGGGGTTATTGCCCTGATCTGGGGGGGTCTAGTGGGACGTGGCAGGCAGGACCGAGCAGGACGTTGTAGCAGCGCCAGCAGCGGGTTTGTCCCATCGAGCAGCCCCTGTCTCAGACCAGGGTGGCACAGGCTGCCATGGGGGGGGGGTCTTCTCCTGGTCACTCCTCTTGCAGCCACGCGTGACCAGTCCATGTGTGTCCTCCCAGGACCGGAGGCTTGGGGGGTTGCAGGGAGGGAGTATCCAAGCACCCCCAGGGTGTCCAGCCACCNCCGTGGGCAGGGTCGGGGATGCTCCTGCTCCCTCCCAGGACCGAAGGCTTGGGGGGTGGCAGGGAGGGAGTGTCCAGGCACCCCCAGGGTGTCCAGCCACCCCCTCTGGGCTCGGCAGGGGCTCAGCAGGAGGGGGGGGGGCTGATGTTTGCACCCTGCCAGGTTCGAGCGACCCCTTCGTCCAGCTCACCCTGGAACCCCGGCATGAATTCCCCGAGGTGGTGGCTCGGACCACCCAGTGCAAGAGGAACGAGCTGCACCCCCTCTTTGACGAAGCCTTCGACTTGTACGTAGGGCCTGAAACCCACCGTCCCCTCCGCTTCAAACGAGCCCCACGGCGGGGATGATGCTCTGGGTGTTGGGTCCTGCCCTGGGATTTCACCCCTTGCTCCCCGCTGGGGCCTGGGCCGTGGGGTCCCACGGTGGGAGCTGGACTAGGGGCACCCTGGGCCCTGGGGGCTGCAGCAGGGCCCTGTGCCTGGGGGTCAGCATCACCTGGGGAAGCCAGGCTGGTCCCTGAAGGTTGGATTTTTGGGATGGAGGGAATGGGATGTGACAGCCCCCCCCGCGTCCCATCCCCCTTGTAGTTTGGTGCCCCCTGAGAAGTGCCGGCAGGAGGGGGCCTGCCTGCTGCTGACGGTGTTCGACTACGACACGCTGGGGGCCAACGATCTGGAGGGTGAAGCCTTCTTCCCCCTCTGCCACCTGCCCGGCCTCGACGCCGATGAGGACCAAGTCGATGCGGGACGGGTGCCCCAGACCCGGCTCCCCCTCACGCACCCCAAGCCCGCAGGTACCTGGTGCCGCAGCAGGGCTGAGACCCCATGGGCTTCGCCGGCCCCCACAGCGTGGGGAGGGGGCTGCTGCTGCGAGCGGCTCCACCATCCCTTCCTTCCACTCCGGCAGGAGACGAGATCCTCCGACTGCTGGAGTCTCGGAAGGGGGACAAAGAGGCTCAAGCCTTCGTTAAGCTCCGCAAACAACGAGCCAAGCAGTCCAAGGAGACGGAGTGAGCGAGGTGGAGGAAGAGGGTCCCAAAACGAGGGGGTCTGGCGAGTGGGACCCCAGGAGTTCTGCTGGAGCTGCCTGCNGGCGGCCGCGGGGCAGCAGAGCCCCTCCACCCAGCACTGCAAGAAGCTGCTCTGCGCCCTGAAGGTACGGAGGGGACACGGGGCGCAAGGAGAGGTGCTCGGGTACCAGCTAAGGGCCTCCTTCTCCGCAGAGCCTGGAGCTGTGCTTCCACGCCGAGGGCTGTGGGCTGCCGCTGGAGACCCTGCGCACCGCAGCCTTCCTGGTACGGGGCGCGGGGGACAGGGGTCCCCAGGTTTCCTCTCCAGGGAGGGTGTCCTGGGCCCATCCGTGTGCCTGAATGTCACCTCTCATCCTTCCCACAGTCGCTGGAGACCCGCCTGGCCCTCTGCTCCAGCACTACCCGCAAGCTCATCCAGAAATACTTCAGCAACAGGATCCAGCAGCAGGTGGGAGCCAGGACGGTGCCCCAGACCCTTCCTACATCCCCCCCTCCTTGCACGTGTGAGGCTGCCCGGCACAGTCTTCCCAGCGAAATGTGGGTTTTACCCACCACCCTGCCGGTCTTGGAGGGCAGAAAAGGGTTCAGTTGCATCCCAGAGGATGATCGTCATCCCTCCCCAGTACCATAAAATGCTGCTCAGCCTCCATTGTGCTGAAAGGCAACTCTTCTCGCACCTCACCCACCGCTCAGCTGGACGCCAACTCGGAGAAGTTCGGGGCCGTGACGATCAAGGCCCTGTACTGCCCTTCCGAGCAGAAGCTCCACGTGGACGTGCTCAACGCCGTCAACCTCATCCCGCTGGACTCCAACGGTGAGTGTGGGACCCAACTGCCCCTGGGACCCCTTTTCCTCGCTCCCTGATGCAGCTGTAGGCGGGAAAGGTGCCGGCAGTGGTCGGAGTAACAAGACTGTGTCTTGATCTGCTTTGGCATCCAAGGAGGGGGATTTGAGGAAGAAGAGGGGGGTTATTGCCCTGATCTGGGGGGGTCTAGTGGGACGTGGCAGGCAGGACCGAGCAGGACGTTGTAGCAGCGCCAGCAGCGGGTTTGTCCCATCGAGCAGCCCCTGTCTCAGACCAGGGTGGCACAGGCTGCCATGGGGGGGGGGTCTTCTCCTGGTCACTCCTCTTGCAGCCACGCGTGACCAGTCCATGTGTGTCCTCCCAGGACCGGAGGCTTGGGGGGTTGCAGGGAGGGAGTATCCAAGCACCCCCAGGGTGTCCAGCCACCCCCTCTGGGCTCGGCAGGGGGGAGGCAGGAGGGGGGGGGGCTGATGTTTGCACCCTGCCAGGTTCGAGCGACCCCTTCGTCCAGCTCACCCTGGAACCCCGGCACGAATTCCCCGAGGTGGTGGCTCGCACCACCCAGTGCAAGAGGAACGAGTTGCACCCCCTCTTTGACGAAGCCTTCGACTTGTACGTAGGGCCTGAAACCCACCGTCCCCTCCGCTTCAAACGAGCCCCACGGCGGGGATGATGCTCTGGGTGTTGGGTCCTGCCCTGGGATTTCACCCCCTGCTCCCCGCTGGGGCCTGGGCCGTGGGGTCCCATGGTGGGAGCTGGACTAGGGGCACCCTGGGCCCTGCAGGCTCCCTGGGGGCTGCGCTTGGGGGTCAGCGTGATGCCGCGGGGGGTTGGTGGCTTCCCATGGAGCATCACCTGGGGAAGCCAGTCTGGTCCCTGAAGGCTGGATTTTTGGGATGGAGGGAACGGGATGTGACAGCCCCCCCCCCGCATCCCATCCCCTTGTAGTTTGGTGCCCCCTGAGAAGTGCCGGCAGGAGGGGGCCTGCCTGCTGCTGACGGTGTTCGACTACGACACGCTGGGGGCCAACGATCTGGAGGGTGAAGCCTTCTTCCCCCTCTGCCACCTGCCCGGCCTCGACGCCGATGAGGACCAAGTTGATGCGGGACGGGTGCCCCAGACCCGGCTCCCCCTCACGCACCCCAAGCCCACAGGTACCTGGTGCCGCAGCAGGGCTGAGCCCCCATGGGCTTCGCCGGCCCCCACAGCGTGGGGAGGGGGCTGCTGCTGCGAGCGGCTCCACCATCCCTTCCTTCCGCTCTGGCAGGAGACGAGATCCTCCGACTGCTGGAGTCTCGGAAGGGGGACAAAGAGGCTCAAGCCTTCGTTAAGCTCCGCAAGCAACGAGCCAAGCAGTCCAAGGAGACGGAGTGAGCGAGGTGGAGGAAGAGGGTCCCAAAACGAGGGGGTCTGGCGAGTGGGACCCCAGGAGTTCTGCTGGAGCTGCCTGCCGGTGCCAGAGGGACAAAGATCCCCATGTCCCTCTCCCCATGCCCATCTCACCACACCCTTTGGGTAGCAAAGCTCCCAGGAGGCTGGGGACCGTGGTGGTTCAGGGACTTTCTTTACTCTTTCCGGACTAGCAACACTACGCGGGGGGCGTGCAAGCGTCCTGCTGTCCCTGCCCGTCCCCACCAGCTTGTCCCCACCAGCCCTGCATCGCCCGGCCACATCCCCNAGTGCTGAAGCTGAAGCTCAGGCTGCATCTGTGCAGAGGGTGTTGCCCCTCACCAGGGTTAAGGCTGTCGGTGGGATTGCAGCAAGGAGATGGCAGGGGAGTGACTGTGTCCAAATTTCCCATGAGAAACAGGATGGGGAGCTGGGATGGTGCTGGGCCTTGTGCTGCCAGTAAGGGCAGAAGCCGCTGTTTGCACGGGGTTTGGTGCTTGCTTCAGCTGCAGGTACCAGTGATTATAAACCTGAAACTCCCTCTGCTCTGGCCCTGCCAGGGGAAGCTGCGCTTGAGCTGCAGCGCATCCCAAGAGCGGCTGCATCCCGCGGGATTACAGGGATCTCCGGCGGCTGAGCCCCAGCTGGGTCAGCTCGGGTCAAGCTCTGGATGGGGGGCGTGGGGGGGAAGAAAGCTCCTTTGGTGTCTGTGTGCCGTGGTCTGGCTGAGCCGAGCCCACAGCAGGGATTAAGGTGCTGTTGGAAGCCCTTCGCGAGCTGAAATCTCTTGGTTCAGGCTCTGTAGAGAAGGCTCAGGAGCAGGGGCCCTGTGAACCCCCCCTACCTGCTCCGCAGCCCCCTTGGTGCTGGCACCTGCGGGCCTTGTGCCTGGGGCTGCTGCGCTGGGTCAGCTCCTGTACAGGAATTGCAGCGCACGGAGCTGTAACCCAAGGACCAGCCGGCCTCTGCTCTGAGCTGGGTTTGTGTTATCCAAGGCGGTTTTAGCTTAATTTCTTCTCGGCTCCAGGCAGCTTTTCCCACACCAAAAGCGCAATCACGCCCTGGAAGGATTCATAAACCTTAAACAAGCAAAGCGTGACCAACCCCATGAAGCAACAGCCTGAGAATTAAAAAAAATATTGCTTGAAGCACACAAACCCAGCTCCTAGCAAACGCAAGACAGAGAAGGAAGAAATCCCATCATCATCATCATTGGGGAGGGACATCAGGGAATGCAGAGATAGGAGTAGGGGAGCAATTTTCCATTGGAAAGGGGGAGATTTAAACTAGGCATGGGGAGAGAAACTAGGCATGGGTGGGGAGACACCCTTTGTGGTTTTGCTGTTCCTGCCTGACCTCACAGCTCCGCATCAACTTTCCCCCTCTGCCACTGCACCTCAACCACAAAGGTGACAAGCAACCCCCAAAAAGACCCAAATCCAGAGGGAACTGAGGGAGAAATTAAGGGTCACGTGAATGGGAGAAGGAAGAACCACGGCCAAGTACACGAGGGGTTGCTTTGAGGGCTCCTTGGCACAGATTGCTGAGCAGCGCAGGGCAGCGCACCCCACCATGCACACAAACACACACACACACAGAGCTTTAGCACAGATAGTTTTTTTTTTTTCTTAGCAAAAAAATAAAAATTTATTGTCCTCTAAAAAAAAAAAAAATCCATCCTGCCCTTGGAAACTGTGACACAGACCGAGTTCTTTCCAGCCCCCCACATGCAAATTCGCTCTGCCAAGAAAAGAGTCTAAAAAACCAGGTTTCCGACAGCCAAAACACATATTTACAGAGTACAAGAGAACGACAGCTGAAATCACAGTTCTATACATGGAATCAACAACACGTCGCACACACCACCGACCACCACTCTGCCGACTTCTACACGGAGCGGGGCGGCAGCGGCTGCCCAGATCCCTTCCTCCCGGGAACGCGGGGCCGGGCAGGCGCTGCCACCCGGAATACTGCAGTGTGTAGTAGTAGTATTAAACGCATACTTGTATTTATTTTGTTTTAACATTGGAAGCTACGGAGCGGGGAAAAGCCCCAGAAATCTCTCCGACGCAGTCGCTACTTTGCAGGAATACTTCACCTTGAAAATACTAGTTTTTTGTTTTGGTTTTTTTTTACATCAGTAACATCTACTTTGCTGTTGGCCATCGCTCCGAGGGTTATTATAAATCTGGAGGAAAACACTGGTAATATTCTTCCTTCTCAGATGGGGGGGAAAGGAGAAAGAGTGGAGGGTTGGAGGCTGGTGGAACAGCAATGGATCACTGAGTCCGTTCACCGCGACGGGCCTCCTCCCAGGTCAGGACTTCTCTTCATTGTCTTAGCTGCACGAGCCTTGCAAGCGGCTCAGGTTCAGCTCCAGAGACGTACGGGACGTACAAAACCCTTCGGCGGGGGGATCAGCGGCAGCAGCTCCCCTCCAGGGGAACCCGCTTAAGGAAAAGGTGCTCCAGCTCTGAGGCTTCCCCCGGTACCTCCTGCGCCAGAGCTGGCACGCAGCTACATCCTCTAAGGCTGGAGGTGACTGAAAAGTGGTCCCGTTAGCCCGAAGCGACGCAAAAAATTCTTCAGCTCCTGGCTCTCTGCTACAGCTCTAGCTTTGCTCTTTGGTCCCTGTCTACCCAGGACGGTGGCGTCTAAGCCATCTGCTTCTATATCGTTTTTTTCAATCGTAACACAATCGTTTATCGACCTTTAAGTTACTGCGGTTTCACAACAGAATCAGGACTCCCCCAGCTCTCAGCTCAGAAGAGCCTGATCTGCGCAGTCACAGAGACCAACACTGTGAAAGCTCCCAAAAATGCGGGGAGGAAAACGCCTTTCTCCAATGAGGAGCCTCTGCGAGGAGGCAGGACACGGACGTGCTCGGCAGCAGCCGCCTGGGCTGCTCCGCAAGAAGCCTCAGGGACCAAAACTCCGCTCTGAAGCGCGACTCTGCCAAAACAGCCCCCTCACCGCTGTTACTGCCCACCCTGCGGAAGGGAGCTCCTGGAGACAGGGGCTGCATCTATTAGCACCACGTTTACTTCAACTTGACTCTTTTCCCAGCGGGCAGAAAGCTGATCGCGGCCTCTCCAGCCCTACAGGCAGCGAGCGCAGCTCAGGGCAGGCAGCAACGACCGCAAGAGGGGCAGAAACCCTGCCCCTTCCCCCTGCTCTGACCTCGCTCGGTTATGAAACTGTCACCTAAGCGGCCCCCAAACTATTCACAAAATACTCAAAGGTGAAGTTCTCTTTTCCGTCTGATGCCTAAGAAAATAATTCACATTTGAGACATTTTTTTTTTGCTTTTAAAGTAGGAAACAAATCCATAGAAACCTCAGCCTAGGAAGTGTTTCTTACGGAGTCAGAGGAAAGGGAGAAACGGTGCGTGTGTGCTGGTGCAGGAGAGTGCTGAGATGTGCTGGGGGACGGGGTCACCGTATCGCAGGACTTGCCCCATCCCTCCAGGTCGTCCTGCCGTGAGGGCACTGTGGCAACGGGAAGTTAAAATTCAAGGACCACCAACAGGGAAAGTTACAAATGCTCCGATGGCCTCATTTTAAGATTCAAACCAGAAAAACATTTTACTCAAAAAGGGAAAACGTGCGTTCTCTGGCCTGGAATTGCCCCTGCCTGAACAGCGTGACCCCCAGACGCCGGGAGAAAAACATCTCTTTCCCCTCGGCCCTGCACCACCACGGTCCCACCGCGACAGCCGGAGCCGCCGGCAGCGGGTGAGCTCCAGTGGAAGAGAAGGGACGACGGGAAGAGCCCCTGCAGGAATCGGTGTCAGGCAGCTCTGGAAAAAGAGGCTCGGCCAAAGGCAGCGTCACCCTGAACAGCCCCACGGGGAGGCAGGGGAGCGGGTAAATCATGCACTTGCAACAAACAAGTTTTACAAACCAATTGCCCAAGCGGGCTGATCAGCTCCGGTTCTTATAAATATTAAAGGCCTGATCCGAGAGTCTATTTCCTATGACTTATGTTAGTTACAAAAAGCTTTTTAGTAAGTTTTTAACATAACTGGGCTTTTCTTCCTCCCCACACTTTTTTTTCTGTGGGTTTTTTTTGNAAAAAAAAACAAAAAAAAAAAACAAACAACCAAACCAAAGACAAGTTAATGGGGAAAACATAAAAAAAGAAACTACACAGAGCTGCACTTAAGAGATCATCTGGGAATGCATATTAGTCCCTTCCATGTAAGGAAGGGTGGAATTATGGAAGCAAAACTATTTATGTCTTCGCATTAAATATGAAACTTTCTGAGAGGCTCCAGTACGAGATCAGTTTTCCTACAAGCGTGGGCTGCCAGAGGTTCCAGTGCTTTCCCAGGCAGGGAGGGCTGGCGTTTGGTCAACGGAGCGGCCTTTCGGTTGAGATCCCAGCAGGTTGTTACAATCCACCGTGCGCTGCAGCGTGGGCCTGGCTGGCTCTAGCTCCAATACTTCCCCCCCCCCCCATCTTTTTCCTTCTTTTCTTACAAATATACAAAGAGTGTAAAAAGATTAAAAAGTGAACTTTGCTGATGAAACGACAGACAAAGTCCTTGCACATTCGGAGATTTGGCAGCACGAGGCCCACCAGGCCGGCACCCAGCAGCGCTTCCATCGGCTGGAACGAGGACGGCTTTAACCAGGCCGGGTCACTGAACGAGCAGGGAGACTGGAGATGTGAACAAGTCGTTTCAATCTACCCTGACCCTCCCTGCGATCTCAACTCTTCCTCTGGAAAGCACACGGAAGCCCCTCTTGGCCCACTCTAAATCCTTCTGGAAATAGTCAAGAATTTGTTATTATCTAAATAGAAAAGAGGAGAAGTAACAGACTCTTTGCAAACGGCCCTTTGATCTGCATTAAAAACAGCTCTCAAAGTTCCTCAAGAGTTAGAATTAGTGGGGCACGGGTGAGGGGCAGTTTAGATATGGGATGTAAAATATTAAAAAGTGCTCTGCAACTAATCTGTTTCGTGCGCGTGTGTGCGCGTGTACACACACACATATACATATATATATACACATACATGTCTATATGTACACGTACATATATATGTACGTAGGTATAAAGTTAAAAAGTCCTATACGATATGATTAGAACAAGCGTCCTCGGAAGGTCATGACTGAAGAGAGTGGGGCCGGCTGGGGTGGCAGATGGGGCACTCGCTCTTCTCGGCGCAGGCCTCGCACAGCACTACGTGTTGGCACGGTAACACCACCCGGTTCTGCTCCTGACACTTCAGGCATTTCACTGACTGCATCTGAAACACCGCCTGCAAGAGAAGGGGGCACAGGGCGCACGTGAGGGCCCGACGTCCCGCGCTGCAGTTTAGGCAACAGCTAAAGCAAAGCAGCACAGCACGATGGGTTTTCAGGACCTTTATGATCAACAGAGCAGCTTTGATCAGCTTTAACTCCACGCTTTAGGCAGAAAGAAGAGGCAGGTATTTGCCTGTAAGCTGGCTAAAACTCGCTTTGGCTACATCCACATGGAATCGCTTTGGTAAGCTCCTGATTTCTGGCTGTGTTAAAGAAAAGGGGGAAAAAGCCGCGATCTGTAGGAGGAGAGGGACCAAGGCCCCTAGCACTCACCTTATCGACCTTCTCCAGGTTTGCCCGCAGCTGTTTCTGAAGCGTGTAGAGTGAGGGGAGTGACAGCGTTTCCAGGTCGGAGAAGGAACGCAGAAACTGAGGGTCCTGGCCTGTGTGGATCCTCTCCAGCTCCTCCTGCAGTTTCTTCACTTGCAGCTCCAAGGCTTCCCTCTGCTCCCGGGCCAGCTCACATTCCATGTTAGCCGTGTTGGCGCGATCGTTTGCTTCCTCCGCCTCCTTTTTCCAAGCGTCACAAGCCTACAGGTTCCAACACAGAGGGCAAGAGAAGCAGCCTCAAAACTCTGCTACCCTCCAACAGAGAATTCCAGGCAAAGCTGTCGTTTTCACATACTCCTTGCAAGGAGCGTGCTCTGTCCAATCTGCCCCATTCCCAAATTCTGAAATATCCTTGGAGCTTTGCTTCCGAGCGCTGCTCACTCCAGACACCCAGCTGGTTGGGAAGCGGTTCCACGCTTCGGCTCACACCATCAGAAGGATGAACTGTGCATATATTGTCGTGGGCCTAAGCCAACCGCCAGGTCTAGAAGACCTCAAGCCTCCTTGGCGCATCTGCCCTGACACCTGGCCTTGCACATCCCGCATCGAAACGCATCAGGCACAATGGTTCAGCCTCCCTTTCCAAGGCAGAAGGACAAATAAGAACAATTCGGAGAAACTGTTTGTGAGGCCTACAGCATTTCCCATTGCCTCATGTCTGGAAATCTTCTCCTTAAAGCCTGACTCTCTCCTATTCCTCTACATTGCCTAAGGCCTCTTCCTGGCAGCCGCTCACATACCTGTTTGGCTTGTTTCCAAGACTCTTCCCACTGCTTTATTGTGCCGTTGGCTTCGTCCAGCTCTTGTCGCAGCCGTGCCAGCTCCGCAGCACCTGGACCTGACAGAAATGCAGGTGAGGTACTGGGCGAAAAACTCCCCGAAGCAAAGTGTTCCCATATGCTGCTGTTCATCCCATTTAAACCTGTTTCACAGGGAAATAGAGAGGGTTATGTCACAGCTGCTTGGCAATTTCCCCTTTTCCTCCCTACCCCTGTGAAATCCAGGATTCAACAATGTGAACATATGGAAGAAACAACCATATTAAGAATTACTTTCACCTCCTGGACCTAGGAGTTCATCACAAAGGGGTTTTACAGAGGAAGCTTCACACTATTAGATACTGTGAGGACCCAAGAAACTGAGTGGAGGCACCTTTTGAACCAGGCTGGTTTTAGAAGCAGTTTTACAGCAGAGCTGAGAAGCAGCAAAGGCTCAAGCACGTCAACGAGTCATTAGCAGAGGAGGAAGTGGTCTTTGCTGGCTTAGGCCACTTACCATAGACCCATCTCAGTTGCCCTGAAGCACTCAGCTGACAGCAAGAAGTTCTAACAGAATCCCAACTCAAGTTTTGTTTTAAAACCGCGCGCAGGGTCTCAAACAGGAGAAAAGAAGTACCACGACCCAGGTCTGCTCGAGAGTTCCCAGAAGCCAGAGTGACCTGCAGGCAGTTCCAAGGGCGAACTGCAGCTCCTGCCCTTAACTATTTCCAAGGTGAGCACTCGGCACAGGGTTTTATGGAAAATGGAATCTCAGCACAGCGTTGGTGGAAGGAAAAGGCAGAGCTCTTTTCCCTGAAAGGCATCATCAGAGCAAGTCACTTAACCAATCCATCCCTTTTTCCCAGCCTAGACACACGGGAAGCAGAGGGAATCGCTCCCTTGTTGACGAGGCATTAGCAGATTTTTGGCAAAGCAGCTTCTAGCGCTGTTGCTGTTCTCGTGGGAAGAGGAGATACAAAAGGCAGCAGTGAAATAATACGTTAAAATTAAAGCTAACTTAAGAGGAAATACTTACGTACATGGGAGACACACACTGCATTTACCTAATGATCCATGAGAAGCAGATGTCCCCAGGAACGTGTTTTCTGATTGGCTTAAGTGTCCCTGGGGCTGATGGAGGAAATGCGATGAGAGGCTGACCGGTGGAGAAGGAGAGGCAGAGTGGAAGGAGGCAGAGCTTCCGAGGGACCCGGGGATATTTACAGGAGCGGAACTTTGCAGCAAACTCCCACCTGGACAAAGAACACACAGAGAGGACGGCTACGCGTGACCGTGAGGTGTGGGCTGGACCACAGCGCAGGAGCTCAGAGCAGGAGGCATCAGCTTCCCTCTCTCTTCCCTAAGCCCCTTGAGATCCCCTCCAACTTCTCAGCATGTTTTGTTTTTCCCTCTCAGCCTTTAGGAGCACTGAAGCTTCTGCCCCACGCCCCTCACAGACCCTCCAGAGTTCAACTGGCCACTCTTTCACTGGCCAAAGCAACAGGCGGCTTTCTGAGAAGAGTTCAGTCCCTGTCAGCCCAGAGAAGACGGGAGCCGGCATCCAGTGAAATACTTTGTAATGAAAAACTCACTTCTACAGAGACGTGCCTCTGTCTTTAGTACTTGCAAATGAGGAGTAGTGAGAAATCTGACCCACCGGGCCGGATAATCGTAACCACTAAAAATCAGCTTTAATCTTGCTGAACATATTTGAGTGCCCACATCTATTGGTAATTGAAAAAAAAAATCAAACACGCAAAGACACCACACCTTCCTCAGAGAGAGCTTATCCTGCCTGCTACACACAGCCCTGCTCCCCGTTCCCTCCTCATCTCCCTTCTCCACAGGTCTCTTCCTTCCTCCCTCCGTGCGGCTCCGGGCAGTACGGTTCCCTTGGAAGCCTTCAGACCACCAAAGTTACCTCTCATTCTGACACAGCAAGTCTAGCCTAAGCCTACAACCACTTCCAAAAAGCTGTTTCATTTTCCCCTGGATGCTCCTTAGAGACAGGAAGAGGAGGCCTCAGCCTACCCCCACGTATTAAAACAAGACGGACATCACAGGAATCATCTCAGCAGACCATGATGACGCTGTGACAGACAGACAGCATTGCCAGGTCAGCGAGTCCACCATTACTGCCACAGAGAGTTTTCTACTCAAGATGAAAATAATCTGTTTGCTGTCTGTTAACAGCATCAGGTTCCTTCTAGAGCCTACAAACACACTCCAGTAACAACAAAAAATAAAGCACGTCCCATTCAGTCTCAAGAAACATCCCCAGGACACCTGGGCCCAACAGCATGAACTCAGCTCTGCTAGTCTGCGAGGGCTCCGAAGATGCCAGAATTTTTTGTCATCGCTGTTTAAACCACTGTCGTTTTGGGACTGGCCTGGGAGCTTTGTTGGTCTGGCTCCACTGAGGTGACTGGGCAACACTGCTTGGCAGAAGATAAAGAAAGCTCTGTTGCTTTCATGTACCTATCATGATGCCACTCGTGTGGGGCACTGTGCTGCTGTCAAATGTCTTCTCCAGGGCAGCCACTCCGAATTCATTCAGGTCCAGGTCATCCAAGGCAGACTCTGACAGACACAGAGGTACCAATTATGTTAAAGGACCAACAACTTCAAGAGATAGGGTGGCCCAAAGAGCCTACATGCAGAGGAGCCTTCGCTTCCTATGTCAGCCTGCACATCCCTAACTCTCCGCCCTACACACGCTGCTCTTGGGTGGTTTGGTAGAAACGTCATGGGCAGCTTTTCGGCTCAGGTTCTTTTGCCTAATCTGTTTTATTTTTTTTGTCTCAAAGCACTCCCTAACGTTACCAAAAAAAAAAAAATCTGATGAAATAACAGCAGTTCCCATAACTCTTCCCCAAACTGCTCTTTCAAGTCTGTCCACAACAACGCTGGCTTATGACACGTCTGGCTCTGGTTTGTGCTTTGTCCCTCTTTGCTGAGAGTCATTCAGAAAAGAAATACCTGTAGAAGGGAACACACAAAAACATCTCTGAGGTTTAAAGATAGGGTAAAATAAAGCAAGCCTATGAATACCTGCAAGTGTTACATCTGTGTGAATACGCCTCATCACTAATCACGATCAATATCATTTCATCCCACACACGCCCACTCGTTGCTATTATTAATTTTAACGAATTAGTGAGATCAGAAATGTTAGAATAGTGGGGAAAAAAAAAAATCCCCAAAACAGGTGACCAAAACCCCCTGTAACTATCTAGGAGGAGCGACTCCACTCTCTACTCTCCTGTTCTTTTCCTGACAGTCTCAGTCCTACGCCCTGTGAAGGGAAGTCACTACGTTCCACGTGACGCAGTCCTTGCTATGAAACTATCCTTTGGAATTAAAGGGGTTCTGGCTGTGGAAAACACCCCTGCGATTCCCTGCCTGCTCCAAGGCCTCTGTGTCACTGACACACCCAAGGACTGAGGCCCTTTACACCGCACAGTAAGAGGCTCGGGGGCCTTCTGTCGGTCCCATGGGTGAGCTTCATCCGTAACGACTTGCGGAAAACATCAGATGTGTCACAGTCACAGAAAAAGCTTACAGCTTCGGGAGCCTGCCAGCACTGACAGAGACAGAACCGGAGCTCCCTGGAACACCCATGCTATTCCAGTTCTCACGCCTGGCGATCCGTGCCTGTAGGAGCCCTATCGGCCTAAGCGGAAAAGGCAAAGTTACCTATGACAGACTCCACGGTGTCACTGGTGGGGTAGAAAGGGAGGGCATTGGCATTCATGCCTGGGATGCTGCTGGTGCCAGCAGGGCTTGGGGGAGTCGCAGCCAGACTGGAGGTGATGCTAGAGGAGATGCTGGATGTCAGTGGGCTCCCCACTGGGAGAATACCCAGTATGTCCTGAAACAGAGTTTTAGAAGGGAAAAAAGGTAGGAAATAAAACATCTTCGTAGGCGAATCACTTCGGAAACATGCGGGAACGAGCCAAAGATGAGGAGCAAACCTGTTCCTGCCTGCTTTCGACCTGACAGATGGCTGCTCCCAGGCTGGGGGTGGGGAGAGATTAACAGCTTCTCTTAAATTTCTGCAGCCGTGCTGCTCTCCCCTCATCCCCGCCCCCAGGATTGCAAACATCCTTCAGGCTGCCCCAGAATTCACTTCTCTGAACCACAGGTTGCCTGCAATAGGCGGCACAAAAATCACTCGCACGGACCTAGTTCAGCAAATGACTTAGAACCCGATCCTAAGTTCTCTTTGCTGAATCCTTGAACTTAGATCTGACTCCAGAGACCCACTCCAGCTCAATTTTCTGCAAGCAGGAGACTCGGGCATGGTCCAGGCCTATGAATCTACCCTGAGCTCACAAAGATCTAGCCGCTCACAAATAACCCCTCCAACCAATCACCCTGTCCTCACAAAGTAATCCCTCGAGCTGAGCATCCCTAATACTGTCTGGGCTGTCATTTACTCCCTGCAGAGCTGCCTGGACCCGCAGGGATGTCTCCTGCCCCGGTGCAAGCGCTGAGCTAGGTCAGAGCCCTGCTGGCAGTACCGTACCTGTTTGGGCTGTAACAAAGGTTGCTCCTGGCTCCTGTGTTCCAGGGAGTGGGACTTCATTTTCGCTTGCTGTAGGTAAAGAAACAGAACAAAAGATAAAGCGGAGGGATTAGCAGCAAAATTAGGAATGTCTGACTGCTTTGGAAAGGGCAAGGAAGCATCCCCCTCCCCACGTACAGCTGGCTCCGGGCCCTGGAGGATTTGGTGAGTGGGAAAGCAGAGCTGGATGAAAACAGCCCAAAGAATTTGTTTTCTATGAACCAAGACATAACCCCTAGGCTTTCGCAAAGACTTGTCATGATTAGGTTTGTCTTCCATGCTGCTCCAAGCCCTCTGCTAACACAAAAGACACCTTAAGAACCAAACCCAAAAATTAATTGTTTTGCCTTGCTATAAATAACTCACCAGCCCTACCAGTATCTAAAAAGGGGCCAGAAACGGTGGGATACATATTTTATCTTTAAATTAGGTACACGTTTTTCAGCTTTGAGAAAATAAACGTAGATTACGTTTCTCCTCAAACTATTCCAAGCTCCCAACTAGGATTGCAGGGGCTGCTTGTTTACCCACTCTCCACCTGGCAGCCTGAACCAGACACTCATCCCAGGCGCAGAGCCCACTCGATCGTTTCTATCATGAGCACAGGCTTCACCAGCTTTGCATAACAGCAAGTACAGGGGATACCACGCTGGCTAAAGAGATACACCCCGACTTTGGGCTTAAACAGACTCACGAAAGAGATAAACGATAGCGGGAGAGGGATGGTATAACCCAACAGGCAAAAGGGCAGCGGAAGAATTCACCCCTTAGTTCTACTCGAATCATTTTCTCTGCTCAACCACACGTTCACGGGCAGATGAGGAGGTCAAAACCCGGCAAGCAGGCTGAGATACAGACGCAGAGACTCTTCTGCAGCGGGTACCGTTTCCCTCTCGCTTCCCTGAACAACATACAGCGCGTCTACACACAGTAAAAACTACCACTGAACCAACAGGGCTTGTTTTGCTTTGTGTGCGATGGATGTGTTTCAGCGGGACATCTGTGTGCGCCTGATAACAACGCCCGCTGGATTATCCAACACATCCCTGCCTGTCTGACGCTCACCGGAACACAAGATGCGCCATCAGCGGCTGCCAGCAAGGCACAGCCATGCCCCCCGAGGCTCCCTAGCTCTGGCGCAGTAAGGTCTTAGTGGAAGGCGTTTAATTTAAGGAAGAGGGAAAAGCGAACACATTTCTAAGCCTGTCTGAATCAACGCTGCCCTGAATTCACGTAACACAAATGAAAAACGAAGCAAACCGACTGTCACCACTGAGACAGCCTCCTTCAGCTCTGGAGAACATTAAGAAGGGCAGATATATCGGCAGAAACTCAAAGGGCAGGAGGAAATTCCCCAGCTCGCTCTGGTGCAGTCAGGAAAGAAAATGGGACGTAAATTACGAGTGAAAATGAATGTTTTCTGACCAGCATGGAACAAAAATGCTGTACTGCGTGTCAGGATTCAGGAACACCTCCCGGTCAAGGCACTCAAGCCCTTCCATCGCAGCCAGCATTTTTCCAGCTTGCTGAAGTCTCTTGGGACTCAGGAAAAGTATTTTTAGCTTTAAATGCTGGCTCAGCCTCACCACAAACTGTGCGGAATCCATTAAGACAGAAAGTGCATTCTTCGTTCTAACAGGACAGAAATGATTTGTGCTAATTGCACAGAGGAGGGATAACAAGCCCATTGCAGAGCATCTCCTAAGTTTTCAAATATGAGTGAACAGAATTAAACACCCCATTATTGGTCTAATTTACAGGTTCTGTGAAAATCTCTGGTGCCCACGGCAGCCAAAGGGAATTACAGGGGTTTTTAAAGACTAAGTAATTATAGACTAATAGAAAATTAAATCATGACGCTTATGAGATACCTCATTTTGTCTGTAGAAGCCCGGCATAAGGCAACTGTGATTACTTCTGGCTGTATCTTTATAGCTATTTACTGCAGTCACGCAACGCAGGTTTTTGTGCGATTAATTAAAGCCAAAGTAAGTAGTGCTGCATTCAGGTAGTTGTTTGTGGCACAGCCTGGTCTTCAGACAGAAGCGCTCATCATCTGTCGCTCCTCTTACAAGTCCTATTCAGGCTCCATCCCCTTTCTCCTCGGCGTCAGCCTTGGGGCCTCCCTGGCACTCTGCCTCTGCTGGCACCAAAACGGGGGCTCTCTCGGCCCTTCGCCTTTGGGTTCCCTCCTCTTTTGCAGCAGAAGTAACGGAGAACAAGCGCATGTTTTTTTCCTTTTGTTTCTGAACAACTGCTACAAGCTGCTGTGCCCACGAGAACTGCCAGGATCACAGCATGGGCTGCTCTTTAACCCCACGTGGTGCTGCATCTATTTGCAGTTTCCTAAGCCACATCCACATTAGGTAAGACAATGGAAGCATTCATGAGAAAGCGTACGTGCATACAGCTTAATCTGTATTTGTCACTAAATCACTTTAATTAGACCAAACAGTGTGCAGGGCTGGTCCTACTGCAACGTTTGTTCATCCTTTCCCAAAGCTGGAGAAATATTTAAACGAAAAGTCCGTAGAGCCTGCCTCTAAATCCAACTCCTTCACGCAAGATCTTGTCTGGATGGGATGTTCCCACCGTTTTCTCCACCGTTTGGGCTCTTCTCCCAAGGGACAGGGGACAGGACGAGGGGGAATGTCCTCAAGCTCCGCCAGGGGAGATTTAGGCTAGAGATTAGGAGGAAGATTTTTACGGAAAGGGTCATTAGGCACTGGAATATGCTGCCCAGGGAGGTGGTTGATTTGCCTTCCCTGGAGGTGTTTAAGTCACGAGTAGACGAGGTCCTGAGGGACATGGTTTAGTGTTTGGTGGGAATGGTTGGACTCGATGATCCGGTGGGTCTCTTCCAACCCGGTGATTCTGTGATTCTGTGAGAGTTTACATGGAGCCAGGCTGAAAGCAGTACTGCACCTCACCTCTGTTCTCAAGCAACACAGACCAGGTATTTTTCTTCCTTTTTAAAAGAACTTGAAGGAAATATTTTTGCAGGCACCTCTTCACAGAAGTAGTTATTCCTTCCCCTACATTGAACTGTTGTTCTGTTACAAACCCAGTAAGGAATAAAAGCCGAGGCCTAAAGCTCTGGATTAGACCCAGCTGATCGTGAAGGGATGGTACGGAGAAACTACCAATTGTAACATGCGTGACGAAGACTCACAGAAGCCGACTGCAAAAGCTCGTGTGTGACAAGAGATGGAAAAGAGCGCTCTAGGTTTAAGGAGCAGTCTGAGAAAGGCACGATGCTGAGATGGAGAAGACTGAGGAAGCAGCAAGGCAAGACTGGGATATCCGAAAGGGATAAGATGGAATGTCATTAGACGTGGGCTGGGTAGGATTGCAGAGACTCCTTCGAATGAGAATGAGGAATTCAGATTCAACGTAGAAGCCACAGGAGGGAAAGAGAGATCAGGATGATGGAGTCAGAGAAGCAAGAGATAACTAATGTGTATTTTTAATGTATCGGAGAAATAAATGGTGACAGAAGACAGATCAAGTCATGGAGATCAAGGTGAGAGCACGAAGTAATAACGGAGAAGGAAGCGTGAGTTTCCATGAGGTAAGACAAGAGCAACAGCAGCGCTTGGCAAGGAGCTTAATAAGGAAAAAGAAAGAGCAAAAAGCAATATGTGGGAAGCTGTCCAGGGTCAACGCAGGACAGAAATGAGGGATTAGGAAAACAAGCAAACCGAGTATATGATGGCAGCTGGGCAGACCAGAACAGATGGAAGACGGAAGAGACTGGAAGGGAGGCTGAAAGTGACATCAGACACCTGAGAGCTGCCGATGAGAACAACGCTTTCTCATTTTTGTTCCGTGAAAAACAAAAATACATTCAAGCCAGACTGGGCAATTTCTCATTCCTCTTTATCCCCCCCAACTCTTCAAGACAATATTCCCTACTAACCTGGCATTTGAAACTCTTCAAATACTCAGCCCCCACCTGATCTTCTCGCTCAAACCCCGGTGCTTTCTTGTAGCTGCCGGCTGCTGTTACCGAGTCTGGAGGAAAACCGATGGTGTCCAAGCTGTGTGGCTTTCCAATGGCGCCGGGAGGAGACCCACATATATTAGATGGGCTTCCAAGACTGCTGTTCCTACAAAGAATCTAACAGAAGGAAGAAGTGTGAGGAGAGTGCAACCAGCCAGGAGCAACAACTCAAAGAGGAGAGACATCCCACACCGTGTGTGCATCGATTATACTGGCAGGTAACACAGAATATGAGCTTCCAGCAAACAGTAACTAAAAACCAGGATAAAGCTCCAGCAGAGGCTGGATTTACACAGTCCCACAATTATTGTTTTACTGTCACTACCTTGTACAGGATTGCAGTCTTGTAAAAAGCAGCCTACATCTCTAGTGACATTTACCTTTTCTGAGGCCCCAGACACGACTGATCAAGTTTCCCAACATGATCAAACCTCTATTTGCTTTCCTCAGGCTACAGCGAATCCTGTCTGTGCTCTGAGTAGCCATGTGAAACCTGGAAGGGCACTAGGGCAGTCAGAACAACCAAAGGTATCTGAGCTACAGGTAATACTGTAGCTTTTGCTTTCCATTTGGAAATCTGAAAGTTTTAATGCAGGCAGAAAATAATTATCAATAGCTGCACTAAAACCCCAGGCATTTCCAGCGGCTCCATTCTTCGGACTGTAACCAGGGATCACAACCACACGCAACAAGGCTAGTTTTGCACTATAGATGAAGCCACAGACAGCAGCTAACGAGACTTAGACAAGTTATAGAGAAAGCATCTACCTGAATCAATACGGATTTCCCATTTCTCTGGGTCAAGGAATTATTCGCCTGCACTGGCAAGCGCGATTGTGCTTCAGACAACACTTAAGACAGCTACTGCCATCACAGACTCGAGCGTCGCACAGTCTGGGCTGGCATCAGAAAGGCTGAGCATCCTACAATGTTTTTTGGTTTTATTTTTATACAGACATCCTGCTGTCCGTGCTTCCCTACAGTCGCAAAGATACTACTCACTGTGGCGGAGGTGGGGCTAGTTGGCAGAGTTCCTGATTTATTCCACACCTACAGTACAAATACAAAACAGAACAGGCCACGTGAGGCTGGGCTGCTAGAGGGACCTTTTTCTCCGATTAATTCATCACGTAAAGTGATCACCAGCAAAGCCATATTTGTTTGCAAGCTACCGTGGAGTGATGAAGTCACAGAAAAGACATGTGTTGATGTTTGGCATGTATCCAAGGATTAGGAAAGGCTGTTTAAAAGACTGAGAGCTCGAGACAGAAAGGACCTAAACAGTCTTTTAAGTGGAAGATACCTCCAATTTCCCTGTGGTTCTCAGAGAATTGCGATGATAGAAGACAAAAGGGTTTTGTTTTTTTTTTTACTGCTCTCCAGTGCCATTTAGTGAGAGAAATTACTATGTCCGGATTTTAAGACCTGTTTGGAATTCCAGCTGTAATCAAATTCAGCAGAGCTACGAACTGCTAGGTTGGCTTTGGCACTAAGAAAATCAGACTATCAGCGTCTATTTTCAAAGAAGGGGAAAAAGATAAAACCGGGGCCCTAAATGAATTCACCTAATTCTGACTAATTTCAAACTTAAACTCGGGTCATTTCACCTTCTCAAACCTTGACCAGCCATGTGAAAAAGCTGCACTGCTGTTGATAAGGTGTGTAAACAGGAAAGACTTAAGGAACGAAGCGGTTTAGCATTCCAGGGGCTGCTTATCTGTCTGTGTGGGTCTGCTCAGAACTGAAAGATCTCCCTTCTCGTACAGCCAACAATCCAGGGCGTTACTTAAACATATTCCAGAGTTTAGCCGTCTCCAGAAGCAGGAGAGGGAAGGAATCAAGGATATCCTATAATGATAGGATGCACGGGCTAAGCCTCGGAGATTACATATGTAAACAAACTCCGCTGTGGTTATGCACTTTGGACATTATTGGCTCACAGCCTTTAATTAGAGCGCTGGGAAGCGAAGTCCAATATGTACCTCCAGACAGGAAGGAGCAGGACTTCATGTGCGGATGCATTCCACTTTCCTGAAAGCACATCAACAAACTGCACAGAGAGGAAGGCTCAGAAATTTTATAAGCGAGAGGATAATACTAAAGCCCCTGAACCGTGTGTTCCAAACAAACAGATCCCTCTAAGAACTGTGGCTTTTGGATGCGTGAGACTTCTTTTCTCGGTAGAAAGAAGTAGAAACCCAGATTTACGGGATCCGGACAAGGTTTCCCCGCAGCGCTACGTACATTGCTAAGGTCCGGGGCGTGCGGGCTGGAGGGGCTGACCGGAACAGAATCGCCCGCTGCTGATGGCATGTACATCACGGGGCCGGTCTGCGTTGGGCTGGAGACAGCTGAGGACTGTTGTAAATCCTCACTGAGGGCAGGTTCTGCAACAAAGAAAAGCATGTGGGATGTCACTCAAGGCTCTACAGCTGTCATGGAGGACAGGACGGTCAGGAACAAGAAGAGAGAGATATTCTCAAGAGAAGAAATATTCCACAAGCACAGAACGGAGGAGAAATCTTATCTCACAAATGGTGACTACTTATCTAATATTCCTTACATTATTGCTGTCATGGCTCATACACTGTGCAGCTCGTCAGTCCATTAATGCTGCTCCAAAATTATCTTCCCTGCACGAACTGCGTGTTACTCATTAAGCTTTCTTGAACTACGCGGAGCTTCCTGCATTGCTAGGTTTGGAATCGATGCGTGCGTTCTAATTAGCCAAGGGAGATAAGCTTGCATATGCACTCGGTACAAACGATTATCAAAAAAAGTCATGTACCTCGCAAAAAAAGCAAAAAGCAAGTGCCACTGGCTTGGGAGGCAAAGGAGAGATGCTGCAGATTCGTAGTATTTACATCTAACGCAACTCAGCATCTTCGCAGAAAACTGTGACAGTTGCGCCTGTCCTGCAATCTCTCTGAAGTACGGGTTAAACACATTTCTGCTAATAATCGGCAGATATAATAAACGGGCTCCTTACTTTGATTGATTTAGGCCCACAGTGCTCGCCTTGCTAAGAAAGGACTCAAAAGTACAATTCCGTAAGAGAACACAAGACACAGTCAGGTTGGAATGACCCAAGTGCCACCGAGTGCTGCTCCAGCTTCAAAGAAACATGGTAGCAATTGAGTAATCTCGTTAGGCATCAGGCATCTCCTACACAAAACCACTACACTATACACAAAGGAGTTCACTAAACGCTGGTTCTTTATCAAGACTTCATTCTCTCTCAGCTTGCCGGATCACATCGTGTTGTTGTGTTCCTCTGTTTGGGCCATTACAGCCCACAGCTCCGGCTGTAATTAATTACCGCCTGTCGACAAGGCTTCCTATACCAGGGACTGCACAACCTGCAGGGAATTCACTTCCACCCTTCCTCGACAAAGGCGGCAATTACCAGTTGCCCCACGTACAAAGGATAATCAAACAAGGAGATTTGCTGGAGGCCACGCGGTGGGTCAGTGGGCCAAACCACAGGCTCCTGAGCGACCTGCTCCAATCGCTGCAAACTCAGCATCGAGACTGGAGCGCAGAACCCAGCAGGAGCCACAGGATCCAGCTGTTCATCCATGAGCGGTAATGCCCACCTGACACAGAACTCCTGCATCCAGATCGGCATCGCTAGTTTAGGACTGATGAAAGTGAGGATTGAAGTAATGCCCTATAAATCAGGGAATTATCGAGAAAAGAGGATTTGAGGGAAAGTAGACAAAAAAGCTGCATATTTTTACTCTTCGATCTGACTTAAAGAGTTAAACTCTAAGCAAAACTTCATGAATAGCAAAATAGCATTTAACTTTTAAAACAGCTCAACTTGTTAGCTATAATTAGCATTTTTATCCTCAGCTTTTTAAAATACACCACCTTGCAGCTTGGCCAGGTGCTGTTCATCCACGCATAGAAGCCGCCTTCTCCATTTCTGTCCTCCTGAACTGACGTACAGACAACCGAGGACGCGTGAGGGCACAGAGACAGTGCAGCGGGAGCCGAGGGCCGAGTCCCACCTACTGCCTCCAGCCCCGCCAACGTCTCCCGCGCTCGCGCGGTTTCATAGGAATCACCGAAGTTAATACTTTGTGAAAATCCTTCACAGAAGCTCTAGTTTAGTGTCTCTGTATCTTAAACTACTGATTTTGGTGAGAAGCGCCCCATAACGCAAATATCTACGAAATACAGAGAAGCAGCCCACATACGTTCTACGTGTGCAAAGGCACAGAAGGGTCCTCGGGGACAGCTGCCAGACTGCTGCATGTCATTGCACTTGGTGGATTTGTAGATCTAAGGATGGGAGAAAAAAAAAAAAGAGACATAAAGAGGAAAAAATAGTGACCAACAGCCCAGGTACAAAAGTAATCGGAAGAGGCTCGACAGCAAGACAGAAACACAGCCAGAGGGCAAAAAGGTCAGCAGAGTTCAGTGTGACCATTTCAGTGCTGTGCTTCAAAGAGAGAAAAACCCGCTACAGCCATCAAAATGTGCCCATCACAGCTAAGCTCACCCAAAAAAACAAACCACCACACATCAGCTCACCCAAAGTCACCACTTGCCACAAAGATCCTCAGTCTCACGGGGAGCTCCATGGATATTGCAAACAGTACAAGGGGGGAAGCAGTAGCCGGGTGACAGCACTGAAAGCTGCAGCCATGGTTTGCGAGGAAAAGAATAAACTGCTGACAGTGGTGGTGGGAAAGGGATTATTCCCCCTCCCCCCAGTTTGACAGGCAGTGAGAATGGTCACTTTGCCAGTACAGGCCCCACAAAGCTTTCCAACACTGTAACATGAGGCAGACTCAGACAAGGTCTTAATTACGCTTTCTGTAATGCTCTGGGCACGCTCACAACCAAGACCCTGCTGGTTTTTAGAACCAGTTTATGGGCATCTACGGTTTAATGAAATCATCATCAACTAAGATTTGCTCCTCAAGGAGAGAGATGCTGTGTGCTCACCTGCAAACCCACATTGTGCTTTCAAAAGGACCCACATACACGTGACTGCTCTTACATTTGAGTCTTCCCTTACTTTTTACCTCCTCCCATATGTTCTATCTAACAAAACGACACTCCTGGTCAAGCAGCTGAGTTGCAGCTTGCTTCTGACGCACAACTTCTCTGTACCCCAGGACCACATAGGGCAGACAGCCCTCTCTCAACCTCCCAGCTGGGATACTGGTGCACTTCACAAGCCTGGAAAGTTTTTTGCTTTTCCCACCATCCAACAGACCGAGCAGGCTACTGTACCTCTGGGTGGAACTGCTGCTCTGTGCGAGTGTGGCAGTATTGGCATGAGTCTCCGTTTTCACACTTACTGGGATCTCCCCACTCGTCTCCGTGTTTCACACTGGGACACGGCGAAGATCTGCGCAAACGGAATGCATCAAATCCACAAGTGGGCTTTGCTGATCCAGCTGCCCACCCTCTGCTGCACGATCCCTCTGGCTGCTGCTTCCCAACCCGCCCCCCGCTGCTGTTCCACCTTCTCACCCTCCCTTTCCATCTTCAGTTTTCCATCCGAAACTGAACGCAACCCGAACCAACATAACTTAACGATATTAGCAGCTGATGTGATTAGTGCCAGAGATGCTGGGTCTGGTTTCTGTTTTGGAACTGTACCTTCATAGAAAGCTAATAAGTTAATTGGCTAATCCTAAAACACATAATACCCTTACAGCGGTATGTCTCCAGGGCCGTCGTACAGCCGTGGGGACGAGTGGCTGAGTCAGGTCACTAGACAAAACGCAAGTTTATGTTGTTTCTCCTAGCCAGGAACGGCTCTTTCTCCCAGTTCCAAATTTTTCGCTGTGACCTACTTCCCCTGGTCTTTACGCTGTCAACCATTCCCTCAGAAAACAGCAGAGGGAAGCAGACAGCAGGCGCCAGCAGAAGGGCAGCCACATCAGCTGGGGGTGGGGAAAGCAACGCAGAAGTGAGCGGAGAAGCCTTCACCTCTTTCCTCCCCAAAGGGCCCAGGCAGCGGCAGGCAGCACACGGAGCTGGCGGCACTGGGATTAACATTCCTTTGAGTTTTTTTAATTTAATTTTTTGAATACGAGATTTCGGTGCTGATTCAAAAATTTCTGCGACTGCCAGGGGTGGGGGAAGAACGTGAGAACATCCACAGTAACTATCTCTCCCAGCTTTCTGCTCTGCTCTTACGATTTTCAAAAAGGAACTAAGGAAAAGCCCCACTGAGACCGCAACAAAAGCTCCGTTGTGCTGGAGGAAATGAAGGCCCATAACTTGGATGAAACGCGGTCAGGGAGATGCGGCACGCTGGAGCTCCAGTGACAGCTGAGTGGAGAGAACACCCTGGTGCCTCAAAATCAGACACACACAAAACCAGCACAGCGATTCTGAACTCTTCACCATGAAAACACCGCTGGGCGAGTCTGTTTCCAGATGGGGATTAAAACTCTTTTGTTTTCTTTTTCCAGTACTGCTTTTTAAAGCAGGAGTTTATACTGTAAGAGGAAGCTAGACAAAGGTTCCATTTGCCATAAAGCCAGAGCTGTAACGTGATTTAGCAGCAGTCATTTATTAGATATGACAAAACTCCTTTAGTCTGCTATCCCATCTCCTAGGCAGAAATAACAGTCCATCACACCTGCCAGCACAAGCCTCGGAGACATGCTAAAGAAACTATCCAGTGGACAAAATCCTAGATGCTTCATTACAGATTTGTACCGTACCTCACCACTCTGCTGGGAAATAGAATCCAGGACCACGGTACCTGTATTTATGTTTTCTTGGGCTTCTTCTTCTGTCTTTGCTGTTGTGGTAGTAGGGACAGGCATAACCCTGGCGACAGAGACGAGGGGGTTTCTTACACTGCTCTGTCTTGTAATTTCCCAACACGTACGTCGTATCTGCAAGAGAAGCAGCTGGTTAGGACCACAGAAATCATTAAGTTCGGAAAAGATCATCAAGTACAACTGTCAGCCCTACATCACTACGTTGGTGGAATCCTAGTCGGTGCGGGATGACCACGACCTGCACTTGCTATACAGAAGTTTGTGACGGGAGCGTTTACTTCAAGAAGAGCAGCCACCCCGAGCCCACAGACCCTAAGCGACGCTCACCTTGCCACCTCGGCTCCTCACTGAGTATCTTCTCTATCATAGCGTGGCTAGCGGCAACCGCAGACTGACACTCTATGCCACCTTCTGATGTGGTCTGACCGTTCTGCAAAGCCTCCATCGCCTGAAGCTCCCTTCATGGAGAGAGTTAAACGAACACACAGACTGAGCAGATGAAGAGACAGGAACGCTAGGATAAAAACTGAAAGCGTGATGGGTGCATTTCATTCATTCATTTTCTGTCACAACACCTTTAGCTGAACAGCAACTGCAAGATGTGTTCTTTGTTCCCTGGAAATTCCAGGGTCATTGCTTTGAGCCACCCACAGCACAAGCTCACGGTGAACTCCCATCCCTCCCATCCCTGCGTTCAGCATCTAGAGATTTTGTAGATTTGCCTTACTGGGAAGGGACACATCACCCTTATTCCATGACGAAGCACTTCACAACGTCATAGTGCTGTCACCTGACTTTTTATCTAGGCCCAGAAACTACAGAGAGTCCCAGCTTCTACCAACCTGATGTCGTACACCGGAGAGCGCAGGTCATGGGGTCCGTGAGCAAACGCACAGTGAACTCCGTTCTTTGTGCAGTTTCCCTTGGAGTCCGTCTCATGGATGCAGATTCCAGTTTTGTAGTAGCGCAAGTGATACCTCCTCTCCGTGTCTCCAGTAGTTCTGTGCAGGAAGGGACACCTGAGGTGCAGAAGGAGGGGAAAACAGAAAGTTCAGTCACACGGGTGAAGGACTCGGCACGGCCAGAAGACGCTGCTAATAAGGGCTGAGAGCCCCTCCACACCCATTGTCGGGTGCTGTCAGCAATTCCTGCTACAGGGCTGCAACCAACACACCCTTTAACGTGGAGCACGAGGCAAGAAAGGACAACTACAACGCTACCATTTTAACAGATGTTTCACCTCTTAGGCAGAAAAGAACAATCTACCTAGAGAAATTTTTAAAAAAAGAACAGGGTGGAATAGGTGAAGTTGAGATATTGCAGCATCGAGCCAAGACCACCAATCAAAGAGTTCCAAGATGCTGAGTTTGAGCCAGATATGACTGAGTGATCTAGGAGCCAAAGCCCCAGATTTCCCATTTCCATTCTCCTCCTGTTCTCTTCTAACAAGGAAGTACTGAAACTGAGACCTCAGACTGGGAGATTATTCCATTTGCTGTAGTCACAAGATCTCTAATTCACCAGATAAGAAAAAATATTATTTTCCTGATAAATACTGTTTTTCTCTGTGTTTACAGTGGCACCATGAAAGGGAACTGAAATTCCATTCTGCAGCCTCTCTCTATAAAACACTCCCTATATTTGACCACAGCTTGGCTACACTATTTATTCTTCCATATCTGTCGCGCAGCTGAAGTTACACATTGGGTTAACCCTTCATTTGCCGGAGTCTGCCACGTACCACAGCCACGGGGAGAGAAGACCCAATACAACAAACTCTTCCTCACGCTCCCTTACTCTGCGTACCTGTCGTTTCCCTACTGGCTTCTTAAAAGTTGGGGAAGACAAAAACTGTCAAGTAACCAATTCAAATTTAAAAGTTGGGGTCTGTCGGGAGGCAGACTAGAGGACAAAGTTTCTCCTCTTTCACCAATCAGTTAAAAACTGAGCTGCCCTGCTGCTAAGCAAGAATTATTATTTCAGAGTCAGGGCATATGGCAGCAGAGCTCGTTCATCAGCGAACTGGTTTTTGCCCCCTCAGCTTTGATGAAGGTGCCCTGGCTCATGAGGACAGTGAAAGATGCACAAGCTGAACTCCCACCTAAGTCACCCGTAGCACCATCTCTGCAGCAGACCTGGAGCACACGGGTTGCTACCTCAGCTTTTACACCTGTTCTCACGTTACACATCTTATTCGCCTCGTCTCCACAAGAGCCGGCTGGAATCGGCACCTGGACTGATCCCAAAAGCCCGATGCCCGAGAAGCAGGGTGCAGCCTTTACTTACTCGTCTCCTTCCGGGCAGATTCCTGTGGTCTCGTCATACTTGGTACAGTAAATGTCAGGGCTGTAGTTGAAGGTACCGTCCCGGCGGCGGATAGACCTGCGACGGCGCTGGTTGACAAAGTGCCAGTGGAAGCAAGTGTAGGGCCGGTGCTGAGTGCACTTGTGCTGCACAAAGAGGGGACACTGCTCCGTGCGGAACTCCTTCAGGTAACTGCAGGCAGAAATCCAACAGCAGGTTAGGATCAGGGTGCTGGTCAGAGGCAACATCCAATCACCCCAACAAAGTCCAGGCCGAACTGAGACGCATCCAGCGGAGCCGCGTCCTGCTGCCCTTCCCACACCCTCCCCTGCTCTTGTTCTCAGAAGTGGAGGCTGGAAGCTGCTGCTTGTCTGTGACGGGAAGATATCAGTGACCAGGCAGTCAATGCAAACACGAACGCTAACGGTAACTGAAATCGTTTTCTGTTGTGCCTTCGCTATCACTTTGAAGAGCTTAGAGAATAGTTCGTGAACAAACAGAGCTCTTAAGTACCTTTCTGCCCATTTCTATCTCTGAATCTGAGGCTCATCTGGCAAAAAGGACTCTCCTTCCTAAAAGATGTATGTTCAGTTTAAAAAAAAACATTAAAATACACCTCCTTGTAGCCATGTTTAAAGCTCCAAGTTACTGAGATTTTTTTTAAAAGACTCTTCCATCCCTTGTCCTCCTGGCTTAACTTGGCTTCTGCTTCAGCACACGGTCACCTATGAAAACAGGATTAATCAACTTCTCTCTTGCAAACTTGTGAACCCAGGTTGAAAAGAGGGATAACGACCCTCAGCTCCTGCACGCTTATGTTGCTTTATGTCTGATACGCAATTCTCTGAAAGTACGCGTCTCCTTTATCCCGAGAACCAAAGAAGTCACAAGCTTTCATTGGTGACACTAATAACAGTCTCTAAACCCAGATTTCAGAGGATTACAAAATGGTTTAGATCAACATAATGATCTGACTGCGATCTGCGTATAGGTGCTTACAAAACCCGCACTGCCCGAAACCCACAAGCTGCCTTGGCCTGCACAGGGAACACAAAGACGGCGAGATACATCCTCATGCGAGATTCAATCTGAAAGCAGCCTCTGTGAATACAGTTTCCTCTCCTCTCCACCCTAGCTGAAAAGAAAGCCTCGAGAAAGCACACAGATTCAACCAAAGTGGATTTATTTGATTGCAGTGAAGAGAGAACATCACTGGCAAGGGTTGTCGTGTGCTGGAGTCTGCAAACACAAAGGGATAAAAGCTATTGCTCCTCTTCAGCCTCCAAAGAGGCAAAACTTGCAGGTTCCATAGCTTCGGATCCATGCATGCTCGGGGCTGGAGAGCCTCCCCAGCCAGCTGTGAGCCCTCTGGAACCCAAGTCCGTGGGTCCCCTGCAGCCCAGCTTGTCTGGAACAGCATCTGCACCGGGGTCAAGGCTTAACGCCAGAAAACTGGGAGGAACAGGTCTGCTTGAACAGGTGAGGGCCAACAGCATCACTCTGCTCCTTTCCACTTTTCAAAAGCCGGATCCGTGCAAATGGAGATTCCCTACACCCACCACAGCAGCAACGCATCCGAAAAGGGAACGCTGCAATAGGATTAATTCATACCTGAAAAGCTTTCTAAGCTGTTGGACCAAGTAGAGTTGAAAAGGTGGAATGCCACAGATTATCTTATCCACAAGCTAAGGAGACTTGGAATAAAAGTGACTGTAACAACATTTAGGTTAGAATGTGAATTAAGCAAACCCAAGCAGCAGGGTACTCGGTGCTGCCCAGTGATGCTACTGTGCAATCACCAGCCAGCCCCCTGCACCCCTACGTCTCCTCGTACCTCAGAGACACAAGGTGTAATTTACTCCTTTTTTACACACAGAGAAACTGCAGAACAGCTGGTTAAGAGCCTGGCCAGCATCATCCAGCAGTGGGAATCGGCAACGGAAACCGAGAGCATTTGAACTCCCCCACCTTAACTGAAGGGTGTCCCGGACTCAATTTACAGAGCAGCCTCCTGAATCTCTCCAGGGATGGAAACTGATGGGAGATCCAAACCTGCACAATCGGAGATCAAGCCCGACACTCCAGACTTGTGTAGACAGGCGTGTATAAAACTGTTAACCCCCTAAATTTAACAACTGCACTATCAACTGAGCCACAACAGCCTCCCTCCAGCAGGAGAGTTCAGAAATGTACATGCTGGCTGGGGCATTCAGTCTCAGGAGCACCAGTAGTGCCGAAGAGCATTTGAAAATTAATTGCATTTCATGATTGGCTCGACTCCCTGGAGAAACATTTATTATAATGTAAATGGGAGATAATTACATAAGTAAACGGTTCACCTGAAAAGTGTTTAACACCTAACTTGCTTCATCAGAAACTCATTCGTTAATGCTGCCTATTAAATACATAATCTCTCTCTCTTAATTGCAGAGCGAGTCCTGCAAACAGGTACCGACACATCAACCGTGCACATCACCTCTGCAACAGACCCAGCAGAGAAAACAGAGCCGTAACATTAACTTGGGCATTTCAAACCTTTCAATCACTGCTTTGGGCTTTTCTTTTCTCCAAGCCACCACAACATTTTATATCACCCTCCTCCACAATTGCCTGCGTGGTAAATTGCCTCATAGCCCTTGGTTTTCTTGATCCGTTGAGTGAGTTTTGGCTCCTCTGGGAGAACAGGGACCACTCAGCCAGCCACTCTGTATTAAAATATACAAAAGGCATCTGAATCACATGTGTTTTGGGAACACAGAAAAGATACACAGCCCACACTACTGTGATGTGACAGCTCACAAAGCGGAGACCCATTAATATTTCAGTAGCCTTTTTGCAAAGGCTCTAAACAAACGCAGAGAACACAGTCATGACAGATTCTGCTACTGTCAATGATTTCGATAATTTTTTTGCCTGAACAGCTGAGAAAAGGAATTTTTGAACGATCCTTGAAACTGAAAACATGTTGGTAACAGGTACGCATTTCACAGCCTGTTGGCCAAACGCCGCGTCCGCACGGGAAGAGGAAATCCAACAATAACTCCACTTCTCAACTCCTCTCTCAGGAAGCTCCACAGCCCCTACTGCCCCCCATTTTACAGGGGTTACTTCTGTATTCGTTTAAAAACAAAAAAAAGTGAAACTAACCAGCTCTGTGCTGTTCTGCTCTATGAGCACTTTCTTTTGTATGTGTCATGTTTTAAAAAAAAAAAATCACATGGGTTTGAAAAGTGGAAAGCAAGTAGCAGAGTCTTCTGATCCTACATTAACAGCAACACCCATGTTCCTGGAGAAACGTTATCGTTTGAGAGTCCTACCACACAGACAAATGTGGTTCTAAACAAACAGGACAAGGCTGGCCAGAACGATGAGGATCAAACTCCCCAGGCTGAATGGAACTTGCTGCTGAACATAACAGACGCTACTGGAAATGATAGTTCCTTTCACTTGGAAGACGAGAGGTTCTTTGACCAGCATTGGGAGTTCCCAGAGACCAACAGGAGCTTCGACGTATCAGAAAACACCCCGATGCTGCTGAGCCAAAATTCCCGTTCCACTGAGGTGGGATGTGTGAGGGGCATCCAGCACTCGCTGCAGGAGCTGATACCAGCAAGGAACTGCTGGTCATCTGTGACCCCCGCAGCTTCTCTCCGGGCAGGGCAGCCAGTGACAGCAGCTCCATCCCCTCCGCCCTGGAGAAGCCAAGCGGAACCTGCTCTGGGAGCTGCAGGAGAAGGTGAGTGGGGCTGGGGGNCGGTCATCTGTGACCCCCGCAGCGCCTCAATCCAGGCCAGCGACCGCAGCTCCATCCCCTCCACCCTGGAGAAGCCAAGCGGAACCTGCTCTGGGAGCTGCAGGAGAAGGTGAGTGGGGCTGGGGGAAAGATAAAAACTGCATCCAAACCACACCTAGAAAGAAAGAGGGGGAAAAGCGAGAGGCCAAGAGGAAACTCTAACCTAGTAGGTTCGCTTTTAAACTCAATGCTTTCAGCCTTGTCCTGGTCANATGAGCGGGGCTGGGGGAAAGACAAAAACTGCATCCAGACAGCACCACCAAACCACACCTAGAAAGGAGGGGGATAAAACGAGAAGCCAAGAGGAAACTCTAACCTAGCAGGTTCACTTTTAAACTCAATGCTTTCAGCCTTGTCCTGGTCACATCTGGAGCTGCAGCAGAGACCTCAGCTCAGCTTTCCTGTTTTGGCTCTGTTCGGACCCAGTGTGCTCAAGCAGCTCCATACGGGATACCTGGATCCGTACCGTGTTCCAGGGCCGCTTTAAAAGCTCAGTTCAGGACCATGTGTCATGATACGCCAAGACAGCTGAGCTCCACCTTCCTCATTAGAGGCCTTATCCAAAGCTCCCCAAACCCCTGCGAGATGCACACTGGCACCGAGAGAAAAGTCGGTGCTTTGTAACAGAGGGATCAGGAAAACTGGGGTGAGGAATAGCGCTGAGGAGCATGGAAACAAAAAGGATTAACATCAACTCTTCCAAACCTTTCTTCATCCCTTAACACAAAGCCAGGTGCTCATTTGCTTCCAACACCGCCTGCGTTATCTGAAACCCTTGACGAGCTCCGATCCTTTGCAGTCCTTGCTCCTCCCAAACAATCCCCTGTCTGCCAAAATTCCTTTCAGGCCCAGAGAGAGCGTGGAGGCTCACAAAGAGGATCTGAACCTCCTGCAGCACTGCAACAGCAGTGAGAAAACCATTGGATAATTGCTGGGCTAATCCAGACTAAGGCACTGCGAATGTAGGACAATAGTGAGAGCCAACGCCGCCCTCATCGAGATTTCGCATGTGTGGGGGTGTTCATACCGTGCGACATCAGAGACCCAACAAAATCCTCACACTTTGCACCATGAGCAGCTTCGGCATCAGCCGCACATCACTCGACACGGCATGGACACCTCTCTCGGTGCCTCCCGACAGCCACCGTCCTTGCCTGCCGCTCCACACCCTCAGCCAGCTGCAGGTCTGCAAACCTTGACAAGATTAGAAAGCAGTTAAATCTCAAAGAAAATATATGGATCACTTTATAAAAACAAAAGGGCTGACCGTGAATGCGGGGAAGCAGAGAAGGATGAGGAAAAAGTTTCAGTAAGCTGATATCTGTCAAGAAGACAGACTTCCCCTGCCTCAGTGTTTTCTTTATCACCTAAATAAATTGAACCATCAACTGGAAAAGGTCACCCGGCAGACAGGACTGCGTGATTCTAAAGCTGTTACATCTCCCCCCTCTCCATTAGGGCCTGGCAATAATGTCAGTCTCGGGCCAAATAAAGACACTGAGAGCTGGAGAGACAGTGCGGACGCACGG
>WAAB01000710.1:0-13655 GCA_013389865.1 Piaya cayana
TTTGCCTCCTTTAATTCCTTTCCCATTTGCGTGCGCGTATCAATATAAATTTTACCTCTTTTTCTGCCTGCTAGGCATCTCCTCCTCCTTTCTGGGTTGCTGAAAACCAGCAGGCGTGTATTGTAAGGCAATTTACTGCTGCCTCGTTTCCAGCTGGGCAGCTTCACCTATCATAGAGTCATAGGAAAACCAGGTTGGAAGGGACCCACCAGATCATCGAGTCCAACCATTCCTATCAAACACTGAATCATGTCCCTCGGCACCTCTTCCACCTGTCCCTTAAACCCCTCCAGGGAAGATGAAATAATACACACTGTCACATCTTATGGCCAAGGGCTTGTGAAGATAACCAGGCTGTTGGCCTCTTTCCCTTTCTTATTGCGGGCAATGTATAAATAGAATTATTCTTGCACCATTCATCTCTTTTTCTGTAACTGGTCCTCTGACCCTGCAACTTTTACAGAAACGTAGCTGAGGAAGAGAAATGAAAGAAGGAAGCTTTAGCTGTACAATAAGTCAACAGCTTGGGGTCTGGGATTGAACGTGCCTCTTTCCCACAGCAGCTGAGTCCATCGATGCTGCTGGCTGTGATGATGACCATGGGGACCTGAGGGACATGGTTTAGTGTTTGATGGGAATGGTTGGACTCAATGATCCAGTGGGTCTCTTCCAACCTGGTTATTCTATGATTCTATGACCTGAGTGCGCTCCTATCCCATGAAGTGATGCTTCGCGATATAGAGGATCCTAGATCTGAAGTGTCCAGAGGTCAGTGGAAACACAGTTAGTTCAAATGTTGGTCAACAACCTCCTGAAAGCAAGGGCCAGACCACTTTTTCTGCAATTTATATACCAACCTTTATAAGATGTATTTATGGTCTTATCCATCACGTAAATCATAGAACAACCAGGTTGGAAGAGACCCACCGGATCATCAAGTCCAACCGTTCCTATCAAATGCAGGTTGCTAATGAATAAGTATCTGCAAAGCTCCATGCTTCTCTTCTCTAGCCAAGAGCAAAGTGATTTGGGAGGTGCAGGAGCTGCTTCTTGTTCCAGGTTTTCTCCTCGTGCATCTGTTTCAGCAGTCGATGATGATCCTTGGGAGAAAGAATAGCGCTCGTGTACTTGCAAAGCACTCAGGGTCGCAGAAGGGAGGCTGGCGCTGTGCCTCATCCTTCTCCAGAGGTTAAAGGTTTATCCCAAAGTGGAGTGGCTGCTTTATCAGGATATCCGGCCGAGGACATCCTTCTCCCGTGTCCATAGCCCACAGCCAGCGCTGCAACCAGCCATCCCCGAGCTCTATTTTTAGGTAGGTGTTTACAGCAGGGCTGCTGGGGAAGGAGAGGTCCGTGGGTGCCAGACTGCAGCGGAGCTCATACTCGCACCTCATGGTTTGTAACCATGTCAAGTCACAGAATCACCGAATCACCGGGTTGGAAGAGACCCACCGGATCATCGAGTCCAACCATTCCCACCAATCNATGCCAGACTGCAGCGGAGCCCATACTCGCACCTCGTGGTTTGTAACCGTGTCAAGTCCTTCCTCTGCTCATCAGCTTTCTGGAGCACTTTTCCAGAAGATTTCAACCTTCCTGCTTGTGAGAGGTTGATGGATTGACAAGCCTCAAGCATGTTCCTTCAACACCTACTAATCATCTCCGCTCTTCTTTCAACTGCATGTATATGTTTTATTATTTCTGCTCTTCTGGCTCATTATGGATACTGAACGTGCATTTTATGCTCCGTTATACTTTCTAAGGCAGAAGGCACAAAGGAATTTTTAACCGTGAGGCTTTATTTAGGCTGTCTCCACCTTTAGCCCGGTATCCTGCGGGCGGAAGGCTGAACGCATGCGATCAGCATCTCTTTAAGCGCTCGGCGTTTAGAAATATCTGACAGGATGCACCTGAAGGATGTATGAAAAGCAGGGGCCGTTCGGGAGGAGGAGGAGGAGGAGGTCTTGTTCACACAAAGCAGCTCACCCCTGCGCAGAGACTCGCTGCGGCTCGACCCGAGCCACCAGCACGTGGCACACGGGGCTGGGTGAGACCCCAGTGCCCTGCGACACAGGCTGCACCGTGACCTCTAAAGGGGCAACAGGTTTAGAAAGCTTTGATTTATTTTACAGCAAATAATTGTCCATCATTCCTTATTTTTTTGAGCTAAGCCCTTGAGTTACCCTCAGATCCAGCTTTTTTGGTCAAGATGCACCAGTCCTAGCCCTGAAAATCTGTTAAATGCAATGAAAGGGTTTCATATTTTTGAGTCAGCTCCCAGTTGTTGAGTTGTTATCCTTCATTTACAGCATATTTTGTTGCTTTGGTAGGAACGGTTGGACTCGATGATCCGGTGGGTCTCTTCCAACCTGCTTGTTCTCTGATTCTCTGAGCAGAGAGCTGGAAATTTCATTTAAAGGAAGAAAGCGAAGCTGTCAATGGTGTGAGTGCCCTTTTAAGCTGTATAGATTTGGATCTGCAAAACGATTGTTGGCTGAGATAGAATGAAATGGTTTCTGCAGCCTTGTCTCCACGTGAGGACAATCGCAGTCACTCCTCCTCACCCCGTCACGCCCCACAGGCTGCACAGTGACTCCCATGGAGGACCTTTCTCTCCCCAAAAAGCCTCTAAATCCAGTGCTAGTGTTGTAGTTTTTAAAAAAATTAAATAAAAATAAACATCAGCCTTATCAAAGTGGAGTGAAAACTTTTCTATAGACAAGCCAGCAATCTGTTTAATAATAGAAGTTGATGCACTCCATCCCTTGGACTCTTCGATTCAAGGAGGAGCTGATTCCATTCAGTTTTCTCAGTGGAAATGACGACTATGGAACTCAGCTCACGTTTGCAAAATGCATTTATTTTTTTTTAAGCATCAGTTTTTGAAAAGAAAAATGTAGGACGAGCTACACAGCCACCATAACAGTTTCACCTGGTGAATGGAAAACCGAATGAAAAATAAATCGCAGCAAAGAGCTCTCAGTCCCTAACTGAGTTGATATTCTGTNCACCGTGACCTCTAAAGGGGCAACAGGTTTAGAAAGCTTTGATTTATTTTACAGCAAATAATTGTCCATCATTCCTTATTTTTTTGAGCTAAGCCCTTGAGTTACCCTCAGATCCAGCTTTTTTGGTCAAGATGCACCAGTCCTAGCCCTGAAAATCTGTTAAATGCAATGAAAGGGTTTCATATTTTTGAGTCAGCTCCCAGTTGTTGAGTTGTTATCCTTCATTTACAGCATATTTTGTTGCTTTGGTAGGAACGGTTGGACTCGATGATCCGGTGGGTCTCTTCCAACCTGCTTGTTCTCTGATTCTCTGAGCAGAGAGCTGGAAATTTCATTTAAAGGAAGAAAGCGAAGCTGTCAGTGGTGTGAGTGCCCTTTTAAGCCGTATAGATTTGGATCTGCAAAATGATTGTTGGCTGAGATAGAATGAAATGTTTTCTGCAGCCTTGTCTCCACGTAAGGACAATCGCAGTCACTCCTCCTCACCCCGTCACGCCCCACGGGCTGCACAGTGATTCCCAAGGAGGACCTTTCTCTCCCCAAAAAGCCTCTAAATCCAGTGCTAGTGTTGTAGTTTTTAAAAAAATTAAATAAAAATAAACATCAGCCTTATCAAAGTGGAGTGAAAACTTTTCTATAGACAAGCCAGCAATCTGTTTAATAATAGAAGTTGATACACTCCATCCCTTGGACTCTTCGATTCAAGGAGGAGCTGATTCCATTCAGTTTTCTCAGTGGAAATGACGACTATGGAACTCAGCTCACGTTTGCAAAATGCATTTATTTTTTTTTAAGCATCAGTTTTTGAAAAGAAAAATGTAGGACGAGCTACACAGCCACCATAACAGTTTCACCTGGTGAATGGAAAACCGAATGAAAAATAAATCACAGCAAAGAGCTCTCAGTAACTAGCTGAGTTGATATTCTGTTTGTTAGCGACGTGAAAGGTGCTGCTGAGCACTGAGAACTGGACACGCTCCTTCTATAAAACCACAGGCGCCTGCGTTCAGAGAAAACAGTTCCTAGACCTGATGGGGAATCCCTTGAAGTGGGAGAACTTAGCTGAAAAGCTGTCACTAATTTCAAATAAGGGGTCACCGGCATCCTTTCTTGTCGCTGCTTTTTGTGTCTTTGCGGCACGTGAAGTTACAGAAATGTAAACATGAAGGTCGCGAGCAGAACTGGCAGAGAAATTCACAATGAATAATTTAAATTGGCCTGTGCTTTATTAGTGAAATCACCTTGCTAGGACCCCTCTATGGTGTCTGTTGAACCCTTTAAGCTGAGTTTTCATGAGGTGGATTCATCACAGGGATATCTGAGATCAAGAAGACACACAGAGAAGAGAGCAAGGACATGAATGGTACCATCAGCATCATCAAACCCACGGGTGCCGAGTCTGACTGCACCCAGCCCATGGCACATTGCCCCTACCCCTCAGGTCCAAGGGAAACCACCATGTGCTGATGCTCCCTTGCCCCCAGGGAAGTGGAAGAAGGTCATTCAGGGCAAGGGAAGGTCCCACTCTCTGAGCGTTTGAGGAGCCACTAGGTGAATTTGTCCTGCAGAGGTTCTTACACCAGCTGTAGGTGCAAGTTATGGGATGCGTCGGCAATTAAGGAGCAAACGGATCTGGACGAGGAGGAAATAATGGATGAGAATAGCAGAGGGAGCGTGGGAAAAGTGAAGCAGAGGCCAACGTGGTGGCCAGCAAGCTGCCAGCCCTCTCACGTCTGCAGCCCTGAGTGTGGAGGCCAAAACCGCCGTTTATTATCACTGGTCATGTGCAGGTTCTCGTAGGAGTTGTGTGTTTTTAGGAGAGGAGACGCTTCAGCAGATGTCAGTGTGTGGATGTGGGGTTGTCACTTGGATTGATCACAGACCCACGGAGCCGCCTCTGGGACGTTGCCGCTATTCCCTAGCAAAATTGGTATGGTTGGACTCGATGATCTGGTGGGTCTCTTCCAACCCGGTGATTCTGTGAAAAGCTTTGTCGCTCCCTCCTGTGCATTTTCTAGTCCATCTGGTTGGTCATGAGTGGCACAGGGGTAGGTGTAGTCACACCTGTTGGGTCACTCATAAGCTCCCGACACACTGATCTTAATCAGAGTTTTATCTTCTATATATTTTGATAGGAACGGTTGGACTCGATGATCCGGTGGGTCTCTTCCAACCTGGTGATTCTAGGATTCTATATCGAAAGATTTTCCACTGCTACAAAACTCCCACAAGAAAACTTGCAGGATTTTCCACGACAGAGTTGGTAATCGAGTATCGCAGAATGGTCCCAAATTACATATGAAATTTCCTCATTCCTTTAAGCTGGTTTTGTGGTCACTCCTTAACTGAAGAGGCGCTCTCCTTGCTCATGAGCCGATTCCTGATGACCGTGCTGCTGTGCCTTGATATCTGGTCCTGAAACTCTGAAGTCATGAAGAAATAGAGGATGGGATCCAAGCAGCAGTCCAGACTCGCCAGGCTCAGGCAGAAGGGCTGGGAGTAGAGCGTGACGGTGCTCAGGAAGCAGTCTGTGATGACGTTTTCTTTCACCAGCATGTAGAAAAAGAAGTTGATGTGATACGGCGCGAAACACACGCAGAAGACGACGGCGCACATGGAAACCATCCTTAAGGCCTTTCTCTTCTCGCTGCTGTTCTGCAGGGGTATCTGGAAGCCCTGAAGGGAGTCTTTGGTTTTCCAAGTGCAGAATAAAATAATGACGAGGGGGCCGACGAAGCCGAAGAGCTCCGCCGTGCCCGTCATCAGCACCGTGGCCACCTTGCTGTCGATCTGCCGGACCCCCAGGTCCGCAAAGCAAGTGTTCGTGGTTTTGGCCAGGCCGTAGCTGCGCATGATGGGGAAGGGCAGACACGCCAGCCCCACGAAGAGCCACACCACGGCGCTGATGGCCACGTCGTAGCGCCGCTTCCAGTCCTTGGCTTTGAACGGCTGGTAGAGGAAGAAATACCGCTGGATGCTGATGCAGGTGAGGAAGCAGATGCTGGCGTACATGTTGAGATATTTCAGGTAGAAGCACAATAAGCAAAGGAACCTCCCAAAAGGCCACGCGGAGTTGATGTAATAATATATTCGCAGCGGCAGCGAGAGGACGTGGGCCAGGTCGGCCGCGGCCAGGTTGATCATGAAGATGACGGCTTTGTTCTTCTTGCTGACGAAGCGGCACAGGACCCACAGGGCAGCGCTGTTGGCCAGGAGACCGGGGATGAGGATGATGGTGTACGTGGCCGCGTACAGGCTGTTTTTGAACGTTATATCGTGATTGGAGCAGCTCTGGTTGCTCTGCATCATGACTGGGCTGCTGGAAACATTTGTCGCGGGGTAGGGCGGGTGGGTCATTCCTGTAGGGAACAAAAAACAGGGGCTGTAAAGGCAAAGGCGCTGCAAGAGCTCTCGATACTCAAATTTACATTTCTTATTTGACTCCTTAGTACGCTTGCAAATGCCGCCTGTATAAAATATGCTGCTATCTTTAATCATAGAATCATGGAATGGTTTGTTATGGAAGGGACCTTAAAGACCTTCCAATTCCAACTTCCCACTATCTTCTTTAAAGCTGTGCTCTCAGAGATCTCCTGCTGCTCATGCAAAGGTGGAGAACCATTCCTGTGGTGTCAGACCCCTTGCTGGACTGTCCGAGTGCCATAAGAAGGGGAGAAGCTGTGCCACGCGGCTGCTAGAGGAGCAGGAGAAGCTGCCTATTCTTTTGCAGCTTGAGGTCACCTGTGATTTGGTCTGTAGCTAGCAGGGGACAAATATAGGGAAGAAAGCTGTGCCATAGTCCTGCCTCTGCATGTGAGCCAGCACAAAACCCAAAAATCAGAACGTGGGTGCCAACCTCTGAATCAGAGNCTTGGGAGAAGAGCCCAGCTCCCTCCTCTCCACAACCTCCTCTCAGGTATTTGTAGAGAGCAATGAGGTCTCCCCTCAGCCTCCTCTTCTCCAGGATAAACACCCCCAGCTCTCTCAGCCTCTCTTCTTCTTCTCCAGCCCCTTCCCCAGCTTCGTTGCTCTTCTCTGCACTCGCTCCAGAGCCTCAACACCCTTCAAATGCCTCCTGCGGTTAAGTCGTATGCTGGGCATGGGTGGCAGGTCTCCTGCTCCAGTAGGTGGAGGGAGTTCATGGACCCACCTTGACTGGCATGATGGGTCCAGGCCAGGTGGAGAGGGCAGCAGACAGTGTCCTTGAAAAGTTTGACTGCTGTAAACGCAGCCAGAGCCGCCGTGTGTTTCAGCTAAAGTAACAAGCAGAGACCTCATCGGATCCCCAGCTTCTGTTTCTCATCACCCCAGCAACCTCAGCTGAACACTTTTTTCCATCAAATAATGCAAATTTCTGACTCTCCCTTGATCAGCTGACTCGGGGTGGCAAATTGTCACATGTTGAACTGTTGGGACATCTTTCTTTCGGCGGCTTTGGTAACTGGGGCTGGTTTTCAGAAGAGCAACATAGGCAGGAGTTTGTTTCATGGGATATTTCCCCCTAGGGTTGTAATTCTCCTTGCAGCGATTCCCTCCTGAGCCTAACACAGCAGTTAAAATTGAATATCAGCTTCCCATTTCATGTGGCGCTGCAGACACTGATTCATTCCTCCTGACTCATTTCCTGCACCGCTGGCAAGGGGCATCAGCCAGAAGTGTCTCTGTAGGTAGATATTAGTAACTCCTACCCTGGTACTAATGGTTTTTTCCTTCATGTTTCAAAAAAAAAAAAGAGTAGACTCGAGAGCTCTCAAATGACAAAGAAGCCAAAGAGCTGTTTTTTTCAGCTTGTTAAGCGAAGTGGTGCTTAGAGCTGGCAGCTCGTGCAGACGCTGTTCCAGGCTCCTGGGAAGGGTTGTAATTCAGGTCCCAGGCTCTTGCACAAGCCACCCTCCCCATGGGTTTGGTGACGCTGATGGGGAGCAGAGCCACCTCGCCACTCCCTAAACTGATGCTGCTGAAAACCTTTCTTGCTTTTCTTTTTAAACTTCTCTCATTTTCTCATGGTCTTCAACAAGCAAGGGCTGCGTGTTTGTCTCTCTCTTGCAGCACCCTCAGCTTTAGCAACGGGGCTACATCCTTTGGTGGTACCAAACATCAAAGACTTGTTGTCGTTGAGAAACCCTCTATCTGATCCCCCTCCCTCACCAAGATGGCACAGGTGCACCAAAGCCTCTAACCTGCCATTTCTTCCTGGTATCTCACCCCAAGGCAGCTCCGAGGTGCTTTGCTTTGAGGAGGGGTATCCCCAGCTGCCCCCATCCCAGGACCCCACAGCCTTGCTCCCATCACAAGGTCAGAACACATCCATGAGGAGGGGAAAGGGCTTAAGAGGTGCTGGAAAAAGGGGGAAAGATGCATCTGGCCCATCTGGCTCCACTGGTCTGAGAAGCAACATCGGAGACCTCCTGCTCTCCCTTCCAGTGCTCCTCAGGAGACTTAGGGAGTGGACAGGGCATGGAGCTGAGCAACGGGTGTTCACTCAGGGTGTTGCTTCTCTGTGGTCAATCTGGGTTACATCCCATTTCTTGAGAGCTGTGAATATCTGGGCTCAGGGATGTTGGTGATCCCTTCCCGTCTGGTTTGTCTGCAGCTCTAGCTGGACTCGCTCTCTGCTGCCTTTGTCTCTGGTCAAAGCACCGCTCCCTACCTCCAGTTTCTTTCCCTTCAGGTGGCCACTTCACCAATAAAACCATTAAAGAGCCACTTGCAATGTTGGTATCTGCCTTGTTTCCCTTTGGTGTCAAGGTTAGGCGGATGCTCCTCCAAAATACAGGTGCCAGGTGGCCGTTGAAACCACATGGAATCAGGTATATTTGCAAAATGTTCTATTTTAAGGACAGGCTGATATTTAACTGCTGGCCACTGGGCACGTGGTCTGCAGTTGAAATGAGTCACAGCAGTGGGTTTGCTTATCGAGGCCCCTGGATACAGTTAGCTCGTATTTACATTTCACGCCCCAGCGAAAAGACCAGATCGCAACCCGAATAACCAAATTCAGGCTGCTGACTCAAACTGGCCTCTGAATGGAGACGTGTGGGGCAAACCGACACGTCTGGGATGCGTCTGATGAAGCACGAGGGCGACGCTGAACGCACGCGCTCGACACCAGAATCCCGCGTTGGCTTTCTGGCTGCAGCGAGCTGAGGGCAGGGCTGGGCTGCAGGGGCCTGTGGGGCCCCCGACACCGCCGCACCGAGGGGTTCCCCCTCGCACCTCCATCTCCATCTGTTCATTGTCCACAAGGTGTCAGAATTAATCAAGATTTCATGTCTCTGCCCTCCTCTTTAAGGTATTTTTCTAACCCCCAGTGGACTGGGGCTAACTGAGAGGTGGTGGTGTGACCGTGCTCTGGGGAGTTTGTGTTGCTGGCATGATCTCAGGGTGGAAAACTCTTGTGTTGCTGAATAATTGGCGCTAGAAAAAAAATGCTACTGGGAGTAGTCCTCAAATTGCTGATATTTTCAGGTAGAAGAGTCCTGAAAAGCTTCACTTTGAGGGTGAGCAGGGAGCTGCTTTGAACCTTGGAGCTAAAAGGTTCTAAACCCCAACCTGCGGAACGGCTGATGATGCCCCATCCCCAACGCTGTGAGTGATGAACAGGAACCGTGTGCCCCGTGGGGTCAGAAAAAGCCTCTCCTATCACTCAGTGGGCTCAGAAAAAGCCTCTCCTTTCACTCAGCGGGCTCAGGGTTGGGTCATTTACAGTGAAATGGACTGTTCAGGATGACCTGAATGGCAGTGCAAAGTATTAATGCAATTAACATTTGCACGAGTGTCATCTGCTGGGTCGTCAGCACAGGGCACTTCCTGAGAGTGAACGGCTTCATTACAGAGTCATCAAAATACAATGAGATTAAAGCATCTCTTTAGACAAAATGCACCCAGACATGTGCACCGGGGACTAAAAAAAAAATTGTTTTTCTGCCACTCCTCCCAGTTTTCTTGTTCAGATTGAAGCTTAGTCCTACACCGTCCCCTTATCGTCCCTCCTGTGCAGAAATGCAGAGACACAGAGCATAAAGCAAGCAAAGTCGTTTCCTGCATGGTCTGTGTACAGCAAAGGTAGAAAAGCTCCATCAGATTTTATCAACACTTATTTACACATTGCAGGCAGAGATCTCACGGTTACGTTGTTTTGGGGATAAGAAATTTTTTATAAATTATAATAAATAAATACATGAGGTCTCCCCTCAGCCTCCTCTTCTCCAGGCTAAACACCCCCAGCTAAAGATGTTCACCTTGGTGGCACTGAGGTCTACAGGGACATTGTTGCAGAGACCTGGATTTTTCTCGGGTGCCCATTAGCAGGCAGGTTAATTGATTTGAGCAAGACACAAATGCCTCTATGCTCTGTCTGCCCTTTAGTGGCCGTGAAGGTCTCAGGCTAGTGCACTTGCACTTCGGTGTGAAACCTCCACAGGCAGAAGTGGAAAGTTCTACAGTTAAGGGTAGTTTTTTCTGGTTTTCTTCTTCCACGAAAAAAAAAAAAACAAAACCAAAACCCAAAAGCCAACCAAAAAAGAACTCTGGGTTGCCTGATCTGTTGTGATGTTTTCGTTTTGCAACACCAGCCTAATTCTGACTTCGGCAGCTCCGGCAGCGGAAGAAGCAGGGCGTGCGCACGCAGGACACCCACAGCCTCGCTGGAGAGCGCGCCCCGGGCTGGGGGAGGCTTGTCCTGCGGGTGGACGTCCAGCACGGATGCAGCTCCCACGGCTGGTGACGTTCACGCTGCAGCCAAAGTCCCAGCGCTTGCGCTTGACAGCAGAAAACATCCCCTTGAGGGTCACGCTCTTACTTCACGTGTCCTGCTGCTCCAGCCTGCTGCTGGGAGAACTCTTCCAACCTGGTTATTCTATGATTCTATGAAGTCCTCGGAATCATAAATCCGTGGCAAGCCAGATCTGACACGACTGATTCACTTTGAATCATAGAATCATGGAATCACCAGGTTGGAAGAGACCCACTGGATCATTGGGTCCAACCATTCCTATCAAACACTAAACCATGTCCCTCAGCACCTCGTCCATCCTTTGGTCTCATTCCCTTTGGATTCACTTAAAAAAATTTCAGATTCAGGGTGCAGCAACTCTGAGTCCTGTCTTAAGTGCTGACCTGCCCTGCTCCCATCAGAGTGGAGAGCACACAAATTCAAGCCCACCAGTAAACCACCTTCACAAAGTCTTTTTTTAAAATCTTCAGCCCATAAAGTCAAGTTTTAATGCAGACCAGTGACTGCAGTCTGAATTAGGAACGAAAACCACCTCGGGTTTCTCATTAACAAATACAAGCCCAGGCAATCTTGCTATTTTTTGTGTCCTCCTGGCTAATATTAATTTTCTGCTGTTGCAATGCAGCCAAGGAGCACGGGATGGCACAAAGACCGGCAGCGTGTGGGTTGGTTTTATTTTAATATAAATCGCAGTCAGAAAAAAAAACCAGACTTGGAGTTTCTCATCCCGTCAAATAAAATATATTTCCCTGAGAAATCGAGCAAAAGAAACTGTGCCCGGCGATACCCTTGGAGAGCGGTTGAAGAACCAACGACTGATTGCCCACGCGTAGCATTTGGCTTTCTCTAGCGACGGGCGTTTCATGCAGCCGCCACTTCAACTCCTCCGCGTGTTCACCCAGACGATTGGCGCGCAAAGAAGGCTGCTGGTTTTTTTTTTAAGACTCAAAGCACCAAAAATCTCCTTCTGGTAAGAGCCAGCCCCCAAGAACGAGCCCCAGGAGCCCAACGTTTTAGTAGGAAACTGCACAGTTAATATTGGTCCAAGGGCGCAAAGAGAGAGCTTAAAATCAGCCTTACCTTTGGAGGCAGAACCCCGAGCAAGAGCAGCTGTGCCGTCAGGAGGAAGTGGAGTGTCCCGGCTGCACCGCGCCAGTCGTGTTTACATGTGCCCGGTGACCTGAGTGACATCACGGGGTGCTGCAAGGTGCTGCTTTGCCTGTGGCTCCTCTCTGGGGCTGTGCTCCCAGCCCCTGCTTCTGTGGGACTCGCCTGCTCGGCTCCCAGCCCTGCTGAGATGACTTTCAGCCAGGCATATGCACTGTTTCCTCAAAGTTGGGTTTGTGCACCTTCATCTTTGGTGTTTTCCCTCTCGCTGCCCTGCTGGGATGGCTTGAGACCCCTCAGGAGGCTGCAGGAGAAAGTCCCAAGTGGAGAGGGGTGCAGCTCTGTGCAGGGCACCCCTTCCTCCTCTTCTACCTTTCCTTCTCCTCTTCTACCCTTCCTCTTTCTCTTCTACNCCTCCTCTCCTACCTCTCCTCCTCTTCTCCTACTTTTCCTCCTCCTCTCCTACCTTTCCTCCTCCTCTTCTACCTTTCCTCCTCTTCTCCTACCTCTCCTCCTCCTCTCCTAACCTTCCTCCTCTCCTAACCTTCCTCCTCCTCTCCAACCTTTCCTCCTCTCCAAACGCAGCCCCAAGCTGACCATGGAAACACTCCCAAGGTCCCTACTTGCCCTTGGGTGGGAAGTTCAGCTTTGCCATCTCTTCCCGACCGCAGGGCTGCGAACGGTCGTTGCTGTGCGTGAGCCTCGCTGGAGGTTGCTGTGTTTCACCTAGTGCCAAGTCCTCTTTCTGATGAAGTCCAGCTTCCCAATGGCTTTTTATAGTGCTCGTGTGAGCCTCGCTTGACATTTCTCTTTCCCTAAATAAGCAGGTGGCTCAGCTTACGCTTGCTGGAGCTCAAGCAGTGACATTGCTTCAAGGGTTTCAAGCAGTGGGGTGAAATCCAGCCTCACCCCTTCCCCAGGGGGTCAATGCACTGAGGTTAGAGCTTCACCCACTTATAGAGTCACATTATTTGGATTTTCAGAAACCCACTGGGAATCTGACCTGATCTTCAGGCTTGCAGCACGACTGTCCCTGCAGCTCAGCACCTGATCTCTCTGCTCTGTTGTAGTTTCAAAGTGCGAAACAGAACATCACTGCACCTACTACCTGACAGGGGAACAACATAGAACTTAACATCAAACTGCTCAGAAACCTCAGAAATCCAGACCTAGTGTCTCTAATTCAAACAAGAATCCTCTGCAAGGACCATCCCCTGTAGTGCAGGGATGTGCTTTACAGATGGTCCCATTCTCTTGAGCTGCCAAAGGAGCCTGGTAGAAGCTGGGAGACTGTCAGCTGTTTATTTTAAAATTATTTATATGGGCTTCATGAAAGGCAATAGTGAGCCTTTGGCCGATGCTGCAGTGTTTATCAGTACATCCTGTTTAGCTGATTTTTTTTTTGTTTTTTTAGTTTTTTTCATCAGCAACGGGAACTTTTGCTGGAATTCATCCAATCGCAAAAGTTATCTTTAACATCAAACCACTGAGCGATGCCGTGCAGCTCAGCAAGCTGAGCAGAGTCCCGCTTGGGAACGGTGGTTCAGAAACAGTTCGCTGATCAACCTGGCTGGTGTCTGTGGGAAAGGAACATCAGCAACTCTCCTGCAGGTGCTCTTTTATCAGTATGAACTCCCGTCTATAACATTTTCATCCCTCTCTCAGTTGTCTCTAACAGATCTGACTGATTTGAGAACTTAGAGGTCTTTCCCAGCCTTAATTATATGAACAACCACGGTCTGTGTAGGAAGGAGGTGAAGGCGACCTGTGCTTGTACATGTGGTGAGTGGAACATTGCAGTCACAA
>WAAB01000713.1:0-21175 GCA_013389865.1 Piaya cayana
TTATCCTTGCTCCAACAAGAGCAGTAACAATATTAGTGTTAAGGACACAATACAGCCCCCTCTATACCAAAGACAAAGAGTCAAAGATTTGACTCAGTACCAGATGAAAGGGGGGAATGTTAGGGTCACGTTTCATCTGGGGTCCCAGCAAAAGTGAACAATTAGCCAGCTCAAGAACCAGCTGCAGAGATAAGAAAGAATACGTCCCTTAGTACTCCGACTGGTGGTCCTCTTCCTTTGTCTGCGAGGACCCCGGTCAACCGGTCACCTGATTTCCTATGCGCACTTAGTAAACATTTATCTTGCTAGCACCTCTGTCTCGCGTCTTAGTATCTTGGACCTTAACAGCAACAATTTATCCTGTGTACCAGGACTGAATGATTGCTACAGAAATAATGTGATGGGCCCATACCATTGTTAGCGTCAAACAATACAGCAGTTATTGCCTTCTGTTTCTCTAAGTAATTGAAAGCATGGCCTGCATCACATGAAGTCTTCTCCCAGCATGCTTTCTGCATGAAGATGCCATGTAAGTGGTAGATGCAGGCTGGTACAATGACAACAAGCAACGCTAGATACTGCCCTTAAAAAATCTCTTTATGAGGGCTTGGATAGAATCTAAAGCTTAAAGTCCTGCCATGAATAGCACGCTTCCACACGAGGCTGCCTGCGCGCGCGAAACGGGATGGTCCCCCGTGACAGGAGGCAGTAACGGCCGCCCACCGGCCGGCCCAGGGTACCGCCTCGGCCTCCGTCCCGACTCGCGGGGGGAGGGCGGGGCAGCCGGGCGTGCGGGTCTTGCCCCCGAGCTTCCGGCTCCTAGCGACGGCCCCGCCCAGCCCCTCGCACCTCACGAGGAAGTGCTGTGTCAGGTCTGCCCGTGGTGTTGCCCGCGCGCGAAAGAAATTAATGTTACTTGCAGAAGGGCGCTGCAGACGCGAGAGCAGTCGCTCCTTTGAGAGAGCCGAGACAGCGTTCTCAAAGCCCGGCCTCCGCGGAAAGCACTGTTATCCGCGGCCGCTAGACAGTCAGGCAGCAGCGGGGACGTCTCGAGAAGCCGCGCGAGGCCGTGGCGCAGCGCGTGGCGCAGCGCGTGACGCAGCGCGTGACGCGTTTCTTCCGCGCGGCTCCTCGGGCGCTGCGGGGCTCGAGGCACCATGATGCCCGGAGAGACGCCGCCGCCGCCGGCCGGGATCGCAGCCGCCGCGGCCTGCGCCAACTGCGGCGTTCTCCAGCAGGTGCGAACGGGCGCCGGCCTTGCGGCACCGAGCAGCCCGGGCGGGGTCCGCTTTTAGCAACGCGGACGGAGGGTAGCGCTAGGTGTTGCACCGGTGCGGCGGGGCTCGGGTTGCAGGTGTGGCAAAGGGCAGTGACGAGCTTTAGCCGAGCGGGACGCGGAACAGCAGGTCGTGCTTGCGCGGCGGGCCTGGCGGGATCGGCTCGTGGATTTGTAGGCGCATCTTTCTGAGCTTGCTTCGGTGCAGTAGAATCGTGGAGTGGTTTATGTGCCAAGGGTTCTTAAAGCCAGCCTAGTTCCAGCCCCTCTGCCATGGGAAGGGACACCTCCCTGTGGATCAGGCTGCCTAAGCCAACATCCAGCCGGGCCTTGCACATCTCCAGGGATGGGGCATTCACTATTGCCCTGGGCAGCTAGTGCCAGTGCATCACCACCCTCCTCGTGAATAATTTCTTCCTAATGTTTAAGTCTTCCCTCCTTAATTTGGAAGGATTCCCCCGTCATTTGGAGCTATGCCCTTCTCCTGGCCACACTTCATCTCCATTCTTAAAGTGCTCTTAAGGATCATGTTGTTGAAGAGTATATGCTTTGGGCAGTGTTTGTTTTCTCCTTAAGTGAGGGAAAGGCCATGCTGAAAGTTCACAGGATGGAGGAGGTCTTCAAACATGCTTAGGTTGAGAATGGATTGAGGATCTGGAAATGGGTTAAATGCTGTTTATTGGTAATACTCCACCAAAGATAAAAACTTATGGGGATTTGTAGTATATAATCTATTGTAAGAGCAAAGTTTAAAGGCGTTTTGCCAGTAGAACTTCATCTAAGTATCTATACTTTCCTTTGGAGCTGCATTCTCTATATGTATTTGCATCAATATGTTTTTTGTGAATTGGTAACTTGTTTGCTAGAAAAACTGAAAAGTAAAGACATTGTGTAGAAGATTAGGAATCAGTTTAGGGGTTATTTACAGCCATTAGTAATGTTTTTTTGTGGGTAAAATTTCTTTACTAACTTCAGACTTTTCCCTACAGAGTATAAATGAATATGTAGCTGCATTAATTGCACTGAAGCAAAAAATGATTGATGGAGAGTAAGTATAATTGCACATGTGGTTTTCTTGGTTTGTTTTTTATTGCTATTAAGTTTTAAAAGCAATTCAGTAAATTCATTTTGTAAAATGTAGATATTTGTTAATGCACAAAACTAAATTCTCAAAGCAACTTCTTCATAGACAGACTAGACTAAGATTTCTTTAATTTATGACCTAAAGCATCTGTGTGTAAAGGTAGTAAAACAGGGCTATTTCTTTGAAGATATTTATTTCATTTTGTCTGTTCTCAAGAATGTAGCATGAGAACTAAAAATTGAGCATGGGTATAAAATATGAAAAGTGAGATCAAACATTGTAAGCACAGTAAGGTTCTAAAATGCTTCCCGTAGTTTACTTTCTTTTCTGTGATTGCTTCTACTTCTCAATAACCATCACTGTATGGAATAACATATCAAGATATGTATACTGTGGCCTAATATCTTTGCTGTGTCTCTTAATTGTAATGTGTTATTTCTCAGGTACCATTTCCAGATGCATGTTGATCTGGCTTTAGTGAGTCTAAATTTAAGTTTTGGAAAGAATCTTGATTTCCAAAAAGTATTTAAGAGGGTCCTCAGTGTCTTAACTGGGACTTTACCCTGTTCATAGGTTCCTTTTCTCATCTCCAAACTTTCTGTCACTCTGCTCTCTACCAATGTCTGCATTTCTTGTTGGAATTACCTCCTCTTTAACTACTTGCAATTCAGCCCCTTTCTTTTTTGCCTTGATTGATTACTCTTAAATGTCAAAAGAGAAAGTAATGCAGGACTCTCTGCACTGGTGTAACTGTTGGGTATTTCTTTTTCTTGTCCTTTCTTCTCTTTGTTGTTAAAAATTATAACAGTTCAGAAAAGGAAAGAATAGCTTTCCTTGATGCTGTCCCACTGTGCAGTTTGCATCAATGTAAGTGTTATGCTTTTATGTCTGCTAGGAGAATAGTATAAAGATTCAAGCCTTTTAGGGTCTTTTGGACTGTTTTTCTTATCATTTATGTGTTCTTCCCTAGGAAAGCATCCTTTTAAGTTTGGGAACTAGGATGTGATTTTGTGATTACATGTAAACTTTTTTTATTATATGTATATTATGTTCTTTACCTAAATAATGTTTTGAGGCTGGGGTTTTGGTTTTGTTTTGTTTACTTTTTAAAGCTGCAAATAGTTAATGGATAGAAATTCATGTAATTGCCAGTTGGGGGTTTGTTTGTTTGGGGTTTTTTTTTTCCTTATTTTAAAGCAGACTGAGGTTTTGCAAGTTTGAGGTTTGAATGGCTTAATGGAACAAAAGGGTTATATTTGCTACTATGGGAAAATGCAAACCCATCTTAAACTTTCTGTATTTACCTGTTAAGCAAAAGGAAAGGTATCCTAAGACATGGTTGTCAAAATCAGGTGAGAAAATGAGTAATGTCTTTTATTTTCCCTCTTGCAGTCGTTTGCTGACAGAGTATCAACAGAAATGCACTGATATCCTTTACTTGTTTTCTTAAAACAACTTGAGGCTTTTTATTGAAGGTAAAGAGATGATGCCTCTAGTAAAGAACAGGTAGGGTAGGCTTTGTAAAGAAAAGAGGGCTTTGGAATTAAAACTGTACACTTAACATTTGGCCATGTCTAATATATGGCCTAATATATTTAAATCTGCATTGCTGAGAAAGACTGAATTTTTTTCATGTAACAAGCAGCTCTTCTTTACTCACTTCAAACATACAGAAAGATTACAATTAAACACTTTGTTCTGCAAGTCTTGTGGTTTTTTTGGTGGAAGTCTTTATTGGCTGCTTCTTTGCAAGTGGCAATTGGATCGAAATATACTTAAGGATGTGTGATAACTGGTTTTAATTTCTACCTTAACAAGAGATTACAGCTTCATTTTGCTGAACGGTAAGTCTATCAAACTTTAGTAAATTTGCTGTGTTCCCACATTCTTGTAAAATTTTAGGAGTCTAATGTTGTAACTGCAATAGGCCTGGGTCTAGGCTGAGCTTCTAATATCCTTTCTTTACTATGCTTCCTAGGCCATAGTTAGCAATGATACTCTTGATGAGGAGAGAAATCTGTCCCTTCAAAATACCTGTGTGAAATTCTTTACTGGCCTTGTGTTACATAAGACTCTAGAGTGACTAAGAGAAGATGCAGAGCTTATCTTTTGGTGGTGGTTAAATGTAAGCATATTTGGGGTGATTTAGTTGTACAAAGCATTTTGTTTTAAGAGTTGTGGCTGTGTGCTCTTGCTTACTCTACTTGGTTGTAGAGGAAAAGGCAGCATATAGTCTTTATTGACTCTATCCTGCCTGTAGAAAAATCCCATGGTTGGACTCTGCTCTTACTTAACAGCACTACTTCTCTAGAGACACATATTCCTGGCAGTTCAGTGTACACAGCGGGACAGTACTCTTGTGTGACATGTGCCATCTGCTTGCATCTAGCTTTAGGCTTAGTCTAATGTTTTTTAAATAGGATCTTGAATTTCCAATCACAGAATCACTAGGTTGGAAAAGACCCACAGGATTATCAAGTCCAACCATTTCTATCTGCCACTAAATCATTCTTCTTGGCCCCTCTTCCACCCATCCTTTAAACACCTCCAGGGAAGGCAAGTCAACCACCTCCCTGGGCAGCCTCTTCCAGCGCCCAATGACCCCTTCCGTAAATTTTTTTTTTCTGATGTCCAGCCTGAACCTCCCCTGGCGGAGCTTAAGGCTATTTCCTCTTGTCCTGTCCCCTGTCACTTGGGAGGAGAGGCCAGCTCCCTCCTCTCCACAACCTCCTTTCAGGTAGTTATAGAGAGCAATGAAGTCTCCCCTCAGCCTTGGATTGAAAAATGTTGGATGGAAATGTTGGATGGAAAAATGTTTCTTAAATGCTATCATGCCCCAGACCCATGAGAAACACTCAAGTCCAGGCTTGACTAGCTTGGTGGGGGGGGTCGTTTATCTGTGCAGTCATCCAGAGGCCAACAAAGTCACTCCTAGGGCAAAAATCAAAAGCAATATTTATTCTGACTCTGGCAAACATAAACAGCCCAAAATACTCAATTGCAAAGCTGAGACATGGGGGTGCAACTTCCCAAAGTTACAAAAACAAATCCCAACCTGTTCAGAGCACCATCTGATCTCTGAACGCAGCCAAGGTTGCTCGAATCCAATCCGATATGCAAACTGTAAGGTAATGGTGGGGGGAGACAGAGAGAGAGAGAAGGAAAGAAACCACTACATTGATGGGCAGCAGCAGTTCCTCAGGAACCTGTGGTTGCACCAACAGCTTCTTCCAGGCTGCGTGGTCCACGCTGGTCCAATCACAGTGATGGTCAACAGAAAACGTGGGAGTAAGAGCCAAGCCGTTTGACTCTTTGTGAGTTTTTTTTATAAGGCCCGTCCAACCCTCATCAGCACATGTTGGAGTAGCCTTGCCACTTGTCTTTTGGGAGGATCTGGCCCGGGCAGTCTGACGGGAGAAGGAAGGTGTGGAGGGAGGGCAGTGCTGGCTGCTGCATCATCTCTGTCTGTTGCAGCAGCTCCTGACCTTGAGCTTGGCCAGGCAAGGGAGAGCTGTGCTTAAACCTGCACCTCCCCTCCACTGAACCTGGTGCCACAGATGAAGCCTTCAGGCGGGTGACATCCCAAACTCCATCCCTGGGGAGGTCTGCTGCTGCACTACTTTCACTGTTTGTTGCTTGGTGCTGCAAAACAAACACATAAATGGCCAGACTTCAGACAAAATGTTTAAGGCAAAGAAAGAAGCATGGTTGGGCTTTACAAATGCCTTTGGGTATCACATCATTTTTCCACAGGAGAAAAAAAAAAACCTCAGATATTTGCCTGAAGGATCAGTACATTGAGTTTAAAAGAAGTCATGGTTTTTGGGAACTTTTTTTTAATCACAGTTCCCATTACAGAGAAATCTCTGCTCTTCGTTGCCAAGTGGAGCAGATGCTACAGAAAATCCTGCCTCTGGAAAAGTGCCGGGAAGAGTTGAATTCCTTGAAAGCAGAGTTGGAAGAGAAAAAGGTGTGCTTGTAAGGTTTAAATTACTGACACTTCTTCTGTTGAAGGAAATGTGTATATTTAATGCTCATCTTAACTGAAACATGTTTTAATGACCCCAGTTTTTATTTCCAGCTCACTGGAATAGGCAACTCTGGTTTTGGGTGAAATAAGTTAAATGGCAGCAAGTTTCAGATGGGCAGAAAGTTCAGGCTTTTGTAATTCCTGTGGCTTTTCATCAGATTATTTGGGGTTTATTTCCTGTTTAGGAAGGGAGGAGATACATTCAAATTGCTTTGGTTTTCTCTTTCTGATCTTATTAGATTACTGGTTACTTGTAGTACTAAACCTGCAAAGAGTCTGTGCAAATAGGATTTTGCTTCTGTTACCATTTTTTAGCATATGCTTTTATGTTATTAGTTGCTTGTCTTTATTGCTAATTTCTCTTACATTCCTTAACTGAGATTTAGTCTACAGAAGAAGAGCTTTTGTCTGTTCAAATTTCCTAAATATATGTATTTTCTAGATGTTAACAATTATTTCTGCAAAAAGTGCCCTATCCTCTTTCTTGTATTTTTTCCATGCTGGTACAAGGTAGAATATTAAGATACGTCTTGTCACTGTACCTGGTTTTTCTTCTATGTTAGGACTGCTTTTTAAATCAAAAGGCATTAGTAGCTATGTATTAGGTTTGTCTATAGATACCAGCTTGCAAAGACAAGACCACTAAATCAAGGTTAATTAAAATACATTTTATGGTTCAAAGAACCTATTACACCTAGCTACATAAACTTACCAGCTTACCAACCTGTGAAATTATGTCCTCTCACCAAGCAAGAGGAGGAGATGGAGCATGTTGCTTAGGTGGTCAGAGTTGGTAGGTACTGTACCTTCAGGGTGTCCCCCTGGTAAAAGGAATGCGTGTAGTACTTCTCTACACCTACCCATTGAGGCCAGCTCCTTTTATCTTCCTCACAGGGGCTGGAAAAGGGTTAGCAACATCAGCTGCCCCTTGTGTGGCCAGTGCATGAGCAGCTGAGTGCCAGCTTGTTTTTTGTCCCATGCTTACAGCGATTTCGACACCAAGCCCTATTCCCATAACAACTACAAAGCCACCTTTCCTGGCTACTTGTGTTCCTTGGGCTCTGCTTCAAGGTCTTGTAAATATCAGGCAGTTCCAACTGCTTTTTTACTCTTTTTTTTAAATCCTATTCCCTGCCTCTTCCTAGTTAAGTACAAACAGTCACATACTTTTTCACCACAAGCTGGCTAAGAATTGTTACATTAACTGATTTACTACTTTAAAATTTGAGTGTATAATACCTGAACTATATATATATGTGTGTGTGTATGTTATTTACCTATATATATATAGCATATCCCACAATGGAACATGATTTATTATCTCTGATAAAAGCTGGTTCCCTGATAGCATATTTTGAGAAAAAGTAGGATTGTATGTGTGGTGTATAGTAGTTGTGCTCCTGACTTCAGCTTTCAGTTCCTATCCAGATATGCATTGGAGACACTAATAGATAGATGTTTATTATAACATTTGCCTTTAAAGAAGAAGAGTAACCTGACTTTTCAACTTGTTTGTTTTCTTATAGAATAAACTTCTCTGGCTATGCACTGTTTTCTTTAGAATAGGTGAAGTGTCTACCGTCTGGTTTTTTTGTGCTCAGTAAGGACATGTTTTGACTGTGCTTCCTTCTCCACAGAGTTCTCTCAAGATTTATCAGGAGAGTCAACTGGAATATGTTAAAATTAAAGAAGAAATAGTAAACAATGATGCTGTGTGAGTGATGCTTCTTTTTCACAACCTTTCTTTCCCACTCTTACCTCTTGCAGAACTTGATCTTGTACCTTACCTAGTTATGCTTTCCATAAAAGGGAGTTCATAAAAGAATGGTCTAAATTTTATAGCAAACACTGTGGAAGGTAGTATTAGTTTAATTATTATCCTATCTTGAAGTAGCTTTTGGTGGTTGTTTAGTGAAGGTTTTTAAGAAAACAAAATGAGATTGGAGAATAAGCTCTAGTTTTTCCAGTTTTAAGTGGTTCTTAGTCAACTTTGTTATTGCTGTCTGTTTCTGTTGTGCTTGTAAGTCTCTGAGGCCAGTGTATAAATGATATTGTCAAAATGATCTGCACTTAAAATCAGTCCTTAAAATAATTGTTTTTAAAGAAACAGCTCAGCAAGCTCTGAACTGTACATCATGTCTGGAACTGGAAAGGAGGGATTTGGCACCAAATTGTAGGAGCCAGTTCTGCTGTCATACTACAGAATATTGTGAAGCTTTGCCTTGTTAGTTTCCAAAGTTTGTTCTTCCAGTAACCAGTCAATCAAAGTCTTCTTTGCCTGGAGCGTTTGTGTGTGTTATCGTGTCTTACAACTCTTTAAGGACTCTCTAATGAATTTGTCTTATTGCTTTTTAACTGTGTTGTACTCCTAATCTCTAAATCACTTGTGCTGAGGGACTGTGACTTCTTAGTATTGTATGGAAAGGGACTTATGCTCTCAGAAGAGAAACAACTATAATCTAGCTGGGTGTTACGAGTTTGTTGTGGTGATTATTTGTCTGCATGTGCATCACTTTGCATTCATCAATACCAATGTGTGCTCTCTAGTCACTCAGAATTCTAAGACCCTTCTGCTTTTTTTGGAGTCAGCTTTTATTTCTGATGCATTCCACCACATACCCCAGTGGGACTCCAGCGGTAACTCCTTCCTCCTTTCCTTATAAACTGGGTATCATTTTTAACTTCAGTGTTCCTAAGCTATTTTGGTATTACCAGCAGGTTGAGGGAGGTGATCATTCCCCTTTGCTTAGAACTGATGAGACCACACTTGGATTAAGTACTGTGTCCTGTACTGTAAAAAAGGAGATATGGGCATACTGGAGAGAAGCCAACAAGGTGCCAAGGAGATGATCAACAGACAGAAGCATCCCTCTAATGAGATATACTAGTATCTTTATGTGTCTTGTGAAACAGTACTCACAAGCACAGCAGTAAGCCACTGTCAAAAAGATTGTACAAGCAAACAAGCATTGTCATCACTTGCTGTTGTCATTTCTTTTGCCAGACTGCACTTACTTCCCATATAGGTACTTTATGTCTTGTGAGCTTAAAGCAATCTTTAGTACATTGTCCTATTGAAGAGCAGCTACCCATTGCTAACTGCATCTTCAGAGGGAACTCACCACTCTAATATGCTGGCAATACACTATCTGTCACTCATATCTTCAAGAAGGAGGAACCAGGGAAATACAGGCTGGTCACATTAACCCTGGGAAGGTGATGAAGCTGTTCATCTTTGAACACATTTTCAAGAAACTCCTCGGGAGTAGTCAGTGTGGTGTCACCTAGGAGAAGACACATTTGACTTGACTTGATAAGCTACTATGATGAACTGATATGCCTGATAAATAAGGAGGGAGCAGTGGCTAGTGTCTGCCTGGCCTTTCGTAAGGCCTTGACACTGTCTTCCTTAAGAACCTCATGGGCCCTCAGGCTGTTGCTGCAGGAGCTAGATGAGCACAGGTGGATTGAAAACTAGCTTAATGGTCAGGTCCTAGGGGTGATGAGGAGCACAAGAGTATAGTAGGAGACCAGTCACTAGTGGTGTACCCTGGAAGGACAGAAGGAGGGCCATGTACTGAGTCCAGTCCTGTTTGACATCTCTGTAGGTGATCTGCATGATGGGTTAGAGCATACCCTCAGCAGGTTTACCAGTGACGCAAAGCTAGGAGGAATGACTGATAGGCCTGAGAGGTGTGCTGTCATCCAGCACAACCTTGACAGGCTCGAGAACTGGGCTGACAGAAACCTTAGGGAAGTGCAGCAAGAAGCACAAAGTCCTGTATCTGGTGAGGACTAACCCCACCCGCCAGTACATGCTGGGGGCCACCCAGCTAGAAAGCCACTTGCTGGAAAAGGACCTGGGGTTCCTGCTGGACAGAAAGCTGAACATGAGCCAGTGATATACCCTTGTGGCAAAAAAGGATACCAGTATCCTAGGCTGCATTAGGCAAAGTTGTTGCGAGCAGGCTGAGGGAGGTACTCCTTCCCTTCTGCTCAACACTGGTGATAACCACCCCTAGAGTAATGTGTCCAATCTGGGCTTCCCAGTGCAAGAAAGACATAAGCATACTGGATTAAGTCCAGTGAAGGGCCATGAAAATGATAAGTGATTGCAACATCTCTCCTATGAGGAGAGGCTGAGAGGCCTGAAACAGTTTAGTGTGGGGAAGAGAAGGATTAGGGGTGATATTATCAAATTCTATAAATATCTGAGGGTGCAAAGTAGATAGAGCCAGGCTCTTTTCCATGGTGCTCAGTAACAGCACAAGAGACAGTGGGCACAAACTGAAACACAGGAGATTTCCTCTGATCAGCAGGAAATCCTCTTTACTGTGAGGATGATGAGTACCAGCACAGGTTGCCCAGGGAGGCTGTGGCCTCTCTATCATTGGAGATATTCAGAAGCCAGACACAGTCATGGGCAGTGAGCTCTAGGTGGCCCTGTTTGAGCAGGGTGAGTTGAACTAGATGAGCTCCAGAGGTCCCTTCCAACTTCAAGCATCTGTAATGCTATTGCTATTTTCTATGCCTTTGATATTGAAGCCACTTTAAAAAGTAGGTCACTTGAGTTCAGTAATTTGAAAGCTGAGTTTCTTCAGAATCAGAATTCTACTGAATTATTCATAAATGAATGTTAATCTACAGTTAGTGTAAAATAATTTATGTAAAAAATTATCTTTCAAGCCCTTTGTCTAATCTGGCATTCAGAGCCAGTGTCAAAGTTAGGTTGCTGAGGACCTTGTGTAGTTGTGCTTTGAATATTTATAAGGCTGGCAATTCCCTAATTTTGAGCTTATGACAAGCGTGGCAACTTGAGGCAAATACACATTTCCCTGTGAAGATGATTCTATGTATGAATTCACTCCCACAGATGAGCTTTGGAAAAAAGTGCTCAAAACAGACTGTTCCAGAAGTAAGATTGGTCATTTAAATTAAAAGATCACGGTCACTTTAAGGATTAAATAAATATGATAGGCAGTTGTTTGGTTTTGTATTTTTCAGTTTTTTAGTATTACAAATATAACATTGTTAGGCTTTAGTAGTCTGTATATATTATTTTATATATATTCCACCTCTGAATGCAACTTCTGTTAGCATAGCTTTCAATCAGTTGAAATTGTGCATGCATCAGAGATCAGACAGGACCTTGAATTGCGTAGCATAAGAGGAGTTATGTCCAAATACATCAACTAAAAAAATCTAAATATACTGTGTACCTATTTTTGTTCTTAATGTAATTGCATGTGTTGATGAATTAGCATATGACTGCACCTGTAAAAGTAACTATTTAATCTGTAAATATAATTGCAATGATTAGTGTTGGCATTTAGTGGCTGTGTGGTTACTTAGATTCTTAGTTATTTATGTTGTAGAATTTCTGTCTGGAGTTGAATGGGACTTATAAAGGTGATTGACTCCAATTCCTGCTCCTTGCAGGACTACCTAAAACTAAATCATATGACTAAGAGTGTCATTCACATGCTTTTGAACTCTGACAGGCTTGGTGTGTTGCTTCCCTAGAGAGCCACTTCCAGGGAATTCCACCCTTTCAGTGATGAACCAGTGATAAACCTAATGCCCCACCTGAACATCAACTTTATGCCATTTCCTTGTGTCCTGTGACTGGTCACCAGAGAAAGGTGATCAGCACCTCCCTGCCCAGTGCCCCTTTTGAAGAAGTTGTACGCTGTGATGACATCACCCCTTCTCTTTTATAAGCTGAGCAAACCTAGTGACCTCAGCTGCTCATTCTGAGTCTTGCCCTTGAAACCTGTAACTGTTTTGCTTTCCTCTGGACACACTGTAATAGTTTGATGTCCATATATTGAGACACCCAAAACTGCATACAGTACCTGAAGTGGGAGCACACCAATGCAGTAGAATGGGACAATCACCTCCCTTGACTGACTAGCGATACTGTGTTTAATGCACCCCTGTATATGGATGGCCCTTTTGGCTGCCAGGGCACACTGTTGACTCATTCAGCTTGCCATCAACCCAGTCCCTTTCCCATGTGGATGATTCAGCACTTGGTCTTGTTACATCTCATGTAGTTGATGAATGCCTACCTCTCTAGTCTATCCAGATCTTTTTGTAATCCTCTCTGCTCTTGAGGGAGTCTACAGCTCCTCTTAATTCTGTATAATTGGCAGACATACTTAATGTACACATTCCATTCTTGCATCCAGGTCCTTTATAAGAACATTAAAGGGCACTGGCCCTAAAATTGAATTCTGGAGAACCCCACTGGTGGCTGGCTACCAGCCTGATGTAACCCCATTTACTTTAACTCTTTGAGGCAAATCCCTCAACCAATTGCTCACCCAGAGTATTATGGATTTGTCTGCCTGTATTCTGGACTTTTTGTCCAGAAGGATGCTGTGAGATACATCAAAAGCTTTGCTAAAATCCACAAAATCCCACATCTGCTGGCTTCCTTTAGTCAAATAAATTAATGACCTTGTTGTAAAATTAAATTCTGTTAAATAGTCTTTTCTTCTCATGAACCCATGTTAGCTATGACCAATGACTGCATTGTCTCTCAAATGTTGTACAATAACTCCCAAAATAATCTTTATAATTTTGCCTGGCACTGGAGTGAATTTGATAGGCTTTTTGTAGTTCTCTTGTGTTGCTTGCCCTTCCAGTGTCTGAGTACAGTACTTCAGTGCATTGGTTAGAAGATTATCTGCAGAGAAACTGAAGTTCGTTACCTGCTGTTTTATAAAGGACAACCTCCATTTCCCCCCCCCCTCCTTTTTTTTTTTTTTTAACTGAAAGATGTTTTATGAGGATTTTTTTCTGAAATTCTTGCCTACAATTGAGCTGTTAAAGCCATCATCTGAGTGTAGAGAGAGTTAAGTATAAACCTGCTCAGGATGAGAAGGCCCAAGATTTGTCTACTACTTTACAGCATAAGTGCTTTGACTGCTGAACATGCCAAAGATCATCCTGTTTCTTACTGGGTTTTCCAATGTGTTCCAGTACAGTATAAGCTGAACAGCTCAATCCATTATGCAAGTTTTAATATGGGGAATGGATGAACTGTTTTCTTCTTCATGAGAGTGATCAGTGAGCATTGGTAGCTTGTGCTTGTCAGGACAAGGGATTTAGCAGAAGGAAATAATAGAAGTGTTTGCTTTTTAAAAGAAATTATTTTGTAGTTTTGTGTATGTTTTACATATAAGGTAGGGTTGGAAGTGCTGAAGTCAAAATTGTTCAGGATGTATAATTTTGGGGGATTTGGTTTGGCATACACCTAGATATGCTGAACAAAAGCAAATGATGGGATGTAAGTGATCCTGAAGGCTATTCCTGATTGTCTCATTCCTTAGGTCTTATTGACTGTAAGCAAGGCTTAATTGTTTTTAAGAAGTAAAGCTAACCTGTCTGCTTTACATCATAGAAATGCAAAAACCAGAAGACAGTTTTCTTGGGTTGTGTTTGTGACTCCCAAGTTGTAGCTGAAGGTATATTTATGTACCTGGATTAGTGGACTAACTCTTAAGTATAAGTAAACTCTACCCCTGTAACAGATACAGCTGTTGTGTGAGACTGTCAGGAACATGCCACTTATTTAAGTTTTCATCTTCAGGGACATGTTCTGGGTCTAGGAAGTTTATTTTCTCTAAAGTAGCTAAAATTTTGTTTTTCTGGGTTTTCATGCAACGTAATTCTGTAAAAAAATTATGTATTGATGCCTTCTTTTTTAACAGGAGGAAGAAGCTGGAAATAAAAGTGAAGAAACTTGAAGGTAATTTTCTACATGGTATTACTGTGCTGTTCTCCTACTACATCTCTTGATTCCTTTTTTTAGCCAAAGAAGTAATTGCAACTTTTGAACTCTGAGGCCCCAAGGAACAAGGCAGGGCAGTACTGTGTAGTGTTTAGTTTCTGTATTACATCAGCCCTACTTCAGAATATTTTCTGTTGAGTATCTCAGACACATGGTGTAAATGAAGTTGGAAGGGAAATTCTGGTCATGAAAACATCAAAGGTTGGAGTTTGCCTAGTCTGTCAAGGCAACAGAAATGGTGAAAAAGTTTTTCCTTCTAGCCAGTTCGAAACTGTCTTGTTTCAGCTTATGTCTGATGTCTCTCATCCTTCCACCATGCGTCACTGAACAGTCTCATTCCATCTTCCTGATACTTCCTTGTAAGTACAGGAAAGGTTCTCTTGGATCCTTTAAGTTTTCTGGGGTTTTTTTCCCTTTCTTCAGCTAATTTAGTCTAGTTCAACGAGCCTCTTTTCATAATACATGTATTCAAGCATTCTAATAATCTTGGCAAGATTCTATTAGTCATGTTTATAATCATATTTAAATACATAGTGAACCTGACACATGTTTTTCTGATTTTAAATTTTCTGGCAATTGGTTTTTGGTTGGTTGATTTGTTTGTTATGATTTTAAGTAGATATAAAGCACTTGTCTTGTGATCCTGTGTTTTTCTTGTTTGGCTAGTAGAGGGTGGATATCCATAAAGCATTCTGATACTTAACCTACTGTCCTATTAGTTGGCAAGGCAAATACTTTAATTCATGTCAAACTTACAGCATAGAGTACAACAAACTGAGTTGTATCTTAGTGTTAAAACACCTCCAAATGCTACTGCAAAGTATAGGGTGTTTATTCTGATGAGTGTTTTGAAGTTCCATTATATGGCAGCAAGGTTTTTGTATCTTCTTGCCCCCAAAAACTCAAATTCTGGGAGAGCTAGAGCGAAGTACCATGAGATAGTTTCTATTAGCTCCAATTTATCTGTTTTGTTCTTTTCTGTGTTTGTGAAATATCCCAGACCCTATGTTTGTCAGTCTGAAGGTTTCCTGTAATTGTTTTTGTCAGCCTTCCACTTGAGTTACCTCTTTAATGCCCTTTCTTTTGATACGCTCTCTTCTCTGACCTGATCTGATCAGTAGGCAAATTCCATCTGCATTTTCTCTGCTGTCTGTATACAAGTCACCATGCTGATCTTTCAGTTCTCTAAAATTTATTTCTCACTTGAGCATTTCCATAGGAACCTCACATTCAATCCATACTTACTTGCCCTGTACTCTTTATCCTCACCCATCTGCACTCTTCCCAGGTGTCTGTTAATAGACATTGAGAGATAAGGCACTCTACTCTATTAGTCTTGAGTGCCATCTACATCTTGCTACTGCAGCTGTCTGTGGTATTCTAATCTTTGAACCAGAATCCGCTTCTAAATAAAAGAGTAAATCACATGAAAAAACATTACACCTTGTTCTTAATTTTATTCTCTTTTTTGCTTGGTGTATCTTCTTTTACAGTATCATTACACTATGACTTACTCTTAATTCTTGCATGTAAGTGAGAGAAGTAATAAATGTATTTTAGTAGTTCAAAGCAGTAACTATGCAGTGGAAGACAACGTAATTGTATGCTTGAATTGTTTTCTTAATAAGCCAAAATATAACTTCAATAAATCTGTATTTCACACATTTTTTTTCTAGTAATTTGATCTGCAGACTGGTGGCCAATACTCCTTAAATTAGTTGTCTCTTATTTTGTAGTTTCTAACTTGAAATTTTGTTCTCTTTCTTGAAGAGGTTGCAACAAAACATACACAGGATTTCAGACAACTGAAAACTGAAAAGAAGAGGCTTGAAAAGGAGCTAAAGAAGGCACAAGTAAGGTCTTTTGGGTGAAGCCTCTTCTGATATTTCTGGGGGAAGAAGGAAGCTGCTAATAATAGAGATACTGAAATAGTAAAATTACATTTTTTGGGGATATTGAGTAACTAAACATAGCTCTTCACCTGAAGAGATAGAGATTCTGTAACTGAAGCATGACCTTTGAAATGTTGATTTATATTGCATGCTAATTAAGAGTAGATGCTTTACAAACTATGTATGGCATGAAAAATTAATATTTCAACAGGGAAAACTTGATGGTGTACTTAAAGAGAAGTGCAGAAAAGGTAAGTGTTCGCCTTCAATTGCCTTCCGATTTATGTGTGATATTGTTCAATTTGAACAGTTCCTCTCCCCCCTCTCCTCTTTTCAACAGTTAAGCATGCGGAGACCCAGAGTTCAAGTGAAGATCTTACAAAGGGTATAGACAAAGGTAAGATTTTTTACAAGACCGTTGTCTGTGGAGAGCTGTGGAACCAACCATTATCAGTTTATTGCAGCTCTTCTGGAGCTGCATTTCTAGAAACAGGATGCTGAAGGATGCTGTAAGAGCAGATAAAAAATACATTACTCTGATGAAGGACTAATTTAATAGATGACTGTTTTCAGTTTTATGTAAGAAAATTACTTGATTCATTATAATGACTGATGGTGTAAAATATCTGCTACAAATTATCTTAATCTAGCTGTGTAATGGAGCAGACTCCTTCTAAACTACTTCTGAAGTACTGAGGCAAAACTTTAGGCAAATTTTTTAAAAAAAATTTTTTACAGTCTGTTACAATATTGATTTTGCTTTTGAATTGTTTAGAAATTCTGAAGGCAATTTTCAGGTAAAAGAACAACTTCCCTGTTCCTTTTCTTGCTTTGAAATATTTTTATATAAAGTTTGTTGCCAGGATTAGTTTTTTCTGAAAATGGTAGAATTTATCAGTTCTCATGTATCTTGACACACTTTTACTCCCTTTGTCCTTTACTTTTTAACTAATAGCAAAATGGGAAAATTAAGATCTGAGCTTCAAATAGCCAGAAGGCTTTATTAATAATGAGAAATTGTTTAGTTTTTATAGTTGTCATGCAAAATTTGGCAGCTTTTCCTGTTGTGTGTTTAGAGTTTTTTAATATGTCTTTTTATAAAATTATAGCAGTTTGGTGTGGTGTTTGACTTGTGGAATTGGCACAAAACCTCAGTTTAGTCTCAGTTCCTGATTGCTGGATCTGATTATAGTTTTGGCTTGTGTAATTTGTTGAGGTTTTGGTTTGTTTGTCCCTCTCCACTTGTCTTTCTTGCTCTGGAACTCCATTGTTTGGCATCACCTAGCAATGGTGCTGTTAGGACAAAAGAATGTTTACTAAATGGCCTGATAATTAATTCCAATACATTTAATGTGTTGTTATTCCACAGTAAGGCTGATATGAGTGTGCATAAAGAAAGAATGCAGTAGAAATACTTTCTTCCTAAAACATTTCCTCCCCCAATTATGTTTGTCACCTGAGTTGTTTTAGAAAGCTGTTGAATTTCACTAATGCTACATTCAAATCTTCTTTTACATTTTACTCTGTTGGCTGCTACAACATTTTTGCCACTCTCACTGTAGAGAGGCAAAGCCAAAGCTTACTGCAACTGTTCTTCAGTCTGCTGTGTGGCTATGGCAAATACAAGATCACTTCCCTCAACTGCATCTAGTATTTCTCTTTCACTAAAGCTAATATGACTCTATGTCCCTTGTCTTAATTTTTGTTGTGGGTGGTTTGTATTTTGCTGCAGGCATGTCTGTGTTCTAAGTAAAAATAAAGAAGCATAAATTCTTAGCACTCCGAGCAGTCGAGGTTTTAATCAATTTATAAAAGTGTTTATTTTGACAGAAAAAATAAAGCTCTTATTAGAAGAACTCTGGATGTGCATTGACAGTACAACTGGAAAAAGAAGGAATCAGGAAAATGATCCTGTGTTGGGTGAGATGGCATGCGAAGTTGTGAAATTTTCTTGAAGCTGTCTTTTTTTCTGACCAAAAATAAATATTGGTACATTTTTTCAGCTTCTGTTCAGGATAAGGCATGGCCTGAGAAAAGAAGGCTGACTGTTACAAAAGGTAGGTTCCAGTAAATGTTAATTTATTAACGTGCAAGTGCATTAATTTACTCTTATCATCAGGTTTGGTACTGTTGGCCTAACACTTTTCCAACAGACTTAAATATCTTCCTTGGTGATTGCCTAGTGAAGTAAATATGTGATTAGAATATCTGAAAACAGTTAATTTGAACAGCTGCATAAACTGGAATGCTCTTCTAAATAAAAGCTTTTGTAATCTGCTGTTGCAACTGAGAAAGCAAATTTCTTTGCTGTCAGCTGCTTTGACTATTTCTAAGTAGTCAAAACTCACCTCTCATGTTTGTACTTTTATTATATCATCATAAACTCTGCATTGGTTAATATGAATTATGGGATATAAGCATTCTTTTTAGTGCGAAATAAACACATGGTAACATAGTTGGACTGTAAAATCTGAGAAACTGTTGCCACCATTTTCCTTATTCATACCTGCCTGCGTAACAATAGGTAATGCTGCTTTAATTTTCATACTCATGATACGTAGAAACAAAGTGTATAATTTCGTGATACTCCTACTTTGTTTTTCTGTAACTCAGGCTATGGAGATACTGTCTGGGAAAAGTACCCTGCCTTATTAAGACCTTTGAGAGGGAACTCCTTTTTGTGTCTCCCCACCTTGTTAAATCTGAAAATTTGCTACAAGTATAGATCCCAGTGAATCTAGTTTCAGATTGTGTTTCAGTGGAATCCACTTAAGAGGTGCCAAAATATAAGGACTGAGTTAGAAGCCAGTTTATTATCTTTACTCCCACAAGTTTTAGCTTAATGTAGCAGATCTGTGGCTTCAGCTTCAAAACTGAAGTAGAGAATCCCCTGAGATTCTGAATTTTATTTCTTGATCAAGGGTCAATCAGATGTGAAGAACAAGTAGGATAATCTGAAGAGTCTGAAATATGGGTGATTTCAGGGGTACCTTGTGTCATCCCCATTCCATCCACTACAAGGTGAACTTTAGATTCCAGGTGTACTGTCCCATCTTTCCTATTAACATCTTCTCAAGGAAACTAATGTACTTTCAGAAAAGGAAGCAATTGTCCAGAACAGGCCCTTCTAGTTGGTCCCTCTTTTGCTTTTGTTTTGGAGTGACTAGATATCATAGAAATACATCTCAGGTTTTGTTGCTTTGGGCTTTTTTAAACCCCTCTCTAAGTCTAAGACGGCCATCCTACTGTTCTTCCTCTCCTGAAAGTGGCCATTACCTTGGATTCATAATAGCAAAATCCTTACATTTCTAAATACAATTTTCTATCAACAGAAAAGGATCTTAATGTGTTTTCCCTAATTTCATATCCCTTATTATAGTGGTTTCGCTTCAGAGGGCAAATCAGCTTGATGGTAGCACTGCTGAAGCAGCTTTTCTAGAGAATGCCAGTTCTTCTGTCTGCCTGGATCTAGCCTTTCAGAAGGATATGATTTTGGCTGATGTCTTAGATTTGTTTTTATCAATGACCTGGATGAGGGTATCTAATGCACCCTAAGTGACTTTGTGAATGACACTAACCTGGGTGGAAGTGTCGATCTGCTGGAGGATAGAGAGGCTCTCAAAATGGATCTGAACAGCTGGGAGCTGGCCTCCCAAATGACAGGGGACAGGGTAAGGGGGAATGGCCTCAAGCTCTGCCAGGGGAGGTTCAGGCTGGACATCAGTAAAAAATTTTTTGCAGAAAGGGTCATTGGGCCCTAGAACAGGCTACTCAGGGAGGTAGCTGAGTCACCATCCCAGGGGGTATTTAAAAGACAGGTGCATGAGGTACTGAGGGACATGTTTAGTGACTGATAGGAATGGTTGGACTCGAAGATCCTGGAGGTCTTTTCCAAATCAGTGATTCTGTGAAAAGGGCATGAAATAAGCCTAAGATATTATCTTGAAGAGAACCGCCTTCTGAATTTTCCTTTTTTCCTTTGTTCCTGCTTGTGAAGGATCTCCTTTCCCTTGGATGGTCTAATGGGACTCAGATTGTAAAATCAATCTAGGTTTTTCATGACAAGATGAGAATGTCTTGAGAGCTCCTGTGTGGGTCCACTTCAATACTGGCCCTCATTTGGTTGTCATCTTGTTGCAGAAGGACATCCATTAGCCTCCTTGTCTTCAAGGTCCTTGTTTCCATCACAAAATATTGGAACCAATGTTGAGCTGCGTGTTCATTGATGGTCCCCTGGCCAAGTGGTTTGTTGATATTGCCAACAGTTTCTACTGCCCCTTTTGAAATCCTATAATAAGATCTCTCTAATTTGCAATTTTTCCATCTTTAATTTGAGAGCATAATATTGAGAAAAGAATAAGCATTGAAAACAAAACCGTTAACATAAATAAGTAAAACAAATTATGTTATGTGAACACAGTTAAATAATATTTTAATCTAAACTAAGATTTACAGTGACAAAAATGGCAATTATTTTTAACCAAACTACTAGTTCCATGTGGCACACTGGTGTTTGGTGATTGTTTATTTCTACTGTTTTTTTGAAGGTCATGTTTTCTTTTTATGAAATCATAGAATTTAAATTTTAGGAAACTGGGACATCTTTTCACTGTTACAAGTACCTAGAACAATTTTAGACTCATAGAATCACCAGGTTGGAAAAGACCCACTGGATCATCGAGTCCAGCCATTCCTATCAATCAATAAACCATGTCCCTCAGCACCTTGTCCACCCATCCTTTAAACACCTCCAGGAAAGGTGCCTCAACCACCTCCCTGGGCAGCCTCTGACCGTTTCCGTGAAAAATGTTTTCCTAATGTCCAGCCCGAACTTCCCCTGGCAGAGCTTGAGGCCATTCCCTCTTGTCCTGTCCCCTGTCACTTGGGAGAAGAGGCCAGCTCCCTCCTCTCCACAACTTCCTTTTAGGTAGTTGTAGAGAGCAGTAAGGTCTCCCCTCAGCCTCCTCTTCTCTAGGCTAAACAACTCCAGCTCTCTCAGCTGTTCCTCATAAGACTTGCTCTCCAGCCCCTTCACCAGCTTTGTTCCTCTTCTCTGGACACACTCCAGAGCCTCAACATCCTTCTTGTGGTGAGG
>WAAB01000713.1:21579-41958 GCA_013389865.1 Piaya cayana
ATCAGGTTAGTTTGGCAAGACCTGCCTTTTGTGAACCCATGTTGGCTGGGCCTGATCACCCAGTTCTCTTGCATGTGCTTCATGATAGCACTCAAGATCACCTGTTCCATGACTTTCCCTGGCACTGAGGTCAGACTGACAGGCCTGTAGTTCCCTGGGTCCTCCCTGTGACCCTTCTTGTAGATGTGCACAACATCATCAGTCAGCCTCCAGTCCAATGGAGCTTCCCCAGTCTTCCAGGACTGTTGGAAGATGAGTGGAAGGGGTTTGGCAAGGACATCTGCCAGTTCACTTAATACCCTTGGGTGGAGCCCATCCGCCCCATGGACTTGTGGTGTCTAGTTGGGCTGGCAAGTCTCCCATGATTTCTTGGATTATGGGAGCCTCATTTTGCTCCTCTAGTTTCAGGGTTTGTACACAGAGGGAGCAACTTTTCTTACAATTAAAGACTGAGGCAAAGAAGGCACTAAGTACCTCAGCCTTGTCCTCATCTCCTGTCACTGTTGTTCCTTCTGCGTCCAATAGAGACTGTATGGTCTCCCTAAATTCTTTGTCTCTACTATTAGTGTTTCCTTGAGTAATGTTTTGTCTACATGCATAAGGGAAGAGGTTACTGTGTGAAAAAATGTGATATGAAAAGGAACAGAACAAAAGTACAATGCAAACAATCACACAGTATTTGGAATTGCTTTCTTGCTGCTAGAATAGCTGTGTAAAACTGGTATAGTTGATGTTATCTTGGTAGGGTTGTTAATTGCTCAGGTTTCAGTGGTGTAGTGATTCAAACTGCTTTGTGCATACATATGTTGCAGAGGCCACCTTCTACAAAAGTGGGTTTTTTAAGATTTCGGTTTTAACTAAGTCAGATAATTAAAGACAGAATCTTGTATGATTATAATCAATATTGAAATTTAAAAACACTTCAAAAAAGTATGCATATTAAACTATAAAACTAGGAATATGGCTAAGTGGGGAATGTCACTACATGCTTGTCCTGCTTTCCTGCACATTAATTACTGGACTAAAACTGAAATAAATCATTGAGCTGTATGGACCTTCAGTCCTCCCCATGGCCCTTCTTGATAAAAATTGGGAAGAATGGTCTTCATGATCCAAGTCAGAAAGTGATTTGAGGGTGAGCTCTTTGCAAATACATACGGCTTTGTTGTCAAATAGGGATTGCTTGTGAATAACAATATCTGAACTCTATAAGGAAATGTATTATCTCTATAAAGAAAAATGGAGAGGGGGGAAGAAGTCTTAATATATTTGTATCTTAGAAAATGTACAAATCCACCAAAAGATCAGGAAGTGTGATGGCAAAATGCTACTTTGGTATTCTTCACTAGAAAGTGCTGGAAAGGAAAATTCTGTAACAGCCATGCAACTTCAAGCGAGTACTGAGCCTTTTGGAGGTGACTGTTTTGAAACTACTGAAGAACGTCTGCATGGTGGTGAGGATGAAACTTTAGAGGTGATAATACAGACAAATGGAGCACACACCAGTTCACACTTCTCTGATCAGGAGCAAAAGGGCCCCAGTAGAAATGTGATGGAGATATTGAATTGGGCCAGGCCTCTCCCTGCTCTACTTTCTCCAGTACAGCTTTCACCACTAACTGCACAGGTGAGTTTCAGGATGTGTCTGACTTGTCATTTAACTTAGTTGTATAATTACTGGAAAAGCAATTATTTGATGTTCATGGGCTTTTTTTTCTTGAGTATCGCTATTACTTATGCACTGAAAGGGTCTCTGTGTGAGTGTTTAGGTCCATATGGATACTTTTTTACCTTCTAGCTAACTGCCTGTGAAAGGGGGCAAAAGATAATTTTCAGAAGTTTATTTCAAACAAAGTCACCCATGTCACACTGCTGTCACAATTTATTCACAGTGTTGCAGACTTAGAATCCCAACTGCTGTTGGGTAGAAGTGTGGCTTTCATAGTAAAATTCCACAGCCTGAAGGTCAGAGAGAACCTACTCAAATTATGTTTTCCAGTAATCTTAGTATGCAAGTAGGTAGTCTCTGGCTTTTTGTATAGGTACTTTCCATTTGCTAAAAACAGTGATGGAGAAGGATGCTATTCTGTTGATCAGCCTTAGCCACTCAAAAGCAGTGTATGTCAGAGCCACCAGTGTATTTGTTTAGAGAAATGGATCTTAAAACTGACACCACGCATTGACATATTAACTTTGTATTTTTCATTAAAGGATATATTGTTTGGAGAAATCACAGGTTCCAGTGATGAAGAAGTTGATTGCAATGCTTCTGCAGTAGAGGATATTTTACAAGAAGACCAAGTTCAGCCTCAGATTTATAATGCATTCAACCTCAATGAGGAGTGTAACAGACAGAGGAAATCATGTGAGCATGATCATGCAGAAATCTCATGTAACCCTAGATGGACTGAAAAGAATGTTCTTATCCATCCAAAAATATTAAGCAAGGAGGAAAGAGATTCTGAAAGAAAACAAGCTGAAGCTGCTACTTTAAATACAAACATGGAAAATAAGAGAGATAGTTTGGAGGAGATTTCTGAGAACATGGAAACTGAGAAAAGAGAACTAACTGAAGCAGCAGCATGTGAATTGGAAGCTACTGAAGAACAGAAAGGAGATGGTGAGGACATGTGCAGCAAAGAGGAAGACTCTTCAACTGAATTTATGTTACACAGTTTCAAGCCTCAGAATCAGTTGGAAAAATGTAGTGAGCAGACAGAGGTGAACATACTTGTAATCGGAGCTGTTGATTATGAGGGTACACGTGAAAACCATAATGAATTAGTGAAAGCAGAAAGAGATGAATTATCAAAAGAGAGAGTAACTCCTAGGCTAGTATCTGTTCCCCAAAATTTTATTCATTTGCCACGTGAGCAAGGTGTCATGCTTCAAAGTGGAGATTCTGAGGAGAAATCTGCTGTGTTGGTACAGAATGAAGTGGTTGAAAATGAATCAAAAAACGTGATCAAAGCAACTAATATAGCAAGTGATTTAGGGGAAGATAAAAACCAAGTGATAATTAGAGAGGAAATAATGGCTGCAATGCAAATGAAAGGACGCTATTCAGAGGCAAGTAGTGAGAGAAAGCTCTCTGAAAATGTTATGTCTGATTTCAGTAGTTCAAAATCCTTCTGTCAAGTGGAGTACCCTAAAGACCTAATGATACAGCATGAGGGGGAGGGAATAATTATGGAGACTGAGGCAGACACTGCAGCTATTGAGATCTCTGCATACTCTCAGTGCTCTGAAATGACACGTGAGAGTGAAGAGTTACTAGAGAAACAAGGTGTGCAAACAGTAAAAGATGAAGTGGACAGTGAATGTGAACCAGAGACTGTTAAAGTGTCTGGATGCTACTTACCTGTATCTACTATTGAAGGAATAAGAAATTCATTGTCTATGGATGACATAGACAAAAGCATAGTTATGGAGACAACTGCTTTGTCAGCCTTCCCAAAAGATGATGGACAGCTCAAAATTGAAGGCATAAGTTTGATGAGACCTGAGGCTATTAAACTAGCCATGAAATTTAGCAGAGAAAGCGTTCTAGAAAAAGCTGAATCATCAGAGCTATTTCATAGTGCAGAAGATGGAAAATTAGTAGACAAAACGCAGGGGGGATATTTAAAAGGCAGACCACACCAGGAAGACTTGAGAAGTATACATGCACTACCAAAGATACATACTATTGATGCAGGAAGCAGAGTAGCTAAGTGTGAATCCCCTGTGTTAGATTTTATAGATGTAAAAGATGGAATAAACCAAACTGAAAACCTGTATAGTACATCAGAATATGGGTTGTCCAAAGCTCAAAACCTTGGAGTGTTTGAATCTCAGGAAACTGAATTCAGTGTTAATCCAATAGATCTCGGAGAGGAAAGTAGTGAGCTGTTAGAAAGAGTGGATACCATTGAATCTGTATTAGTAGAAAGTAATTTTACTTCTCAGGCACAGTTTGCAAAACCTCTGAATCAGTTCTTTGTAACTGAAAGTATTAATTGTGATAAAGTAAAAGGGGAAATAAATAAACAAAGCAAGGCATTGGTGACTGAGACTTGTTCCAGTTTGTTTAATTGGGAAGAGAATGTTGTGAAGAAAAATAATATTTCAGTGATTGTCTGCCAGCCTACTTCAGAAATGGTTTTTAATAGCAGATTGACTTTTTCTAGTCAAAGGGACTTGCAGATGGGCTGTATAAATACTGGTGAAATTGATTCTTCTATGCAAGTGGATATTGGCTTGGAATCCACAGTGCCTCCTGATGTAAATTTCAGTCTTCAGAAAGTTGCCAGTTTTGTTCAAACTAATGTCACAGAAAAGCCTGATTCTTGCTGTACATGGGAAAACCAAGGCCATAAAAATTCTGTTACAAGTGGTGCATTTAACTGTTCTTCAGAAAGCTTGGGAGAGGATGCTGAGATTCTATCTTCTGGAAAAGACAATACATACTCTGAGAGGGAATATGTACACAAAAATGAAGTGAAAATTCCAGATGAGAAGGAGCAGCCAATAGATAAAGAGTCTCGGTCATCTGTTAAATCACAGATCCTGCATGCAAAATCTTGTAATAAGAATACTTTTCTCCTTCAAAATTTTGACTGTCAAAAATCAGGATGCAGGACTCCTGCATGGGAGGTTAGAACAGATCCTTCTAAAACCAGTTCACTAACAACTGGTGTAGAAAGCAAAGAATTTAATAGTTTTGAGGCATCTGGGGAGGATGCCATAAGAAGGTCTAAAAATGATTTTGATATGCCATGGCAGAGCAATGAATCTGAAAGGAAGGACTGTTCTAAAAAACAAATTAGATATGTGAAATGTTCTGAATGTACTCCCATGTTCAGAAGGGAATTGAGAGCTTCCAGGAGAGTTGCAGTGGGTGCTCTGGAAACTGGTGCCATTGTTGATACTGGTTACCAAGTGTGTGAACTTCATTCTATGGTGCACCCAGGAAATGCTTTGACAGTTAGTCATCTGCACACAGACATTATGATGGATACAGATGCAGACTGTGAAACAAACACCTCTGCAGATACTGCAAATGAGTTACCAAGTGTGGTTGGGGAGGGTTATCCTAGAGATGTAGCCTCTTGGAAAAGACAGTGTGTAATAGTAACCTCAGAAGACACTGAGGGTACTAAAGAATGCATGGTTGTTTCTAATAGAGCTGGTGGCATCAGTGATGGTGAGGAAAGTCTGTTAAAAACTGGGACTTTAGAAGAAAGCCCTGTGATCCCAAATGCTTCAAAAAATAGATTACCACTATGCCAGATGTTAGTTGGATTATCACAAACATGCAGGCTGGCTGACAGTAAATTAAATACAAGAATGGTAGCGTTTGGCAAAGTCTTAGAAGAGAATAATTCTGACGTACTTAAGCCAAATTTGGAGCAAAGGCCACTATGTGGTGTTGATATGGGTGTCTCAATGTTTAAAGAATATAATTGTAATCAGCCTTGCACTTCTTGCAACATAGGAGAAAATACTGATGCTAGTAGTAGAAAACCAAATTTTGTCAAATATTCTCAACATCCAGACCTATCTGATGCAGAGTGTGATCATCAGACAGTTAGGCAGCCTTCTGAGCCACAAAAAGCAGTATTTGAAAAGCTGTCTGTGTTGGAATCAGAGTCTTTGGTGGATGTTGCTCTCAAGAAAAGTAATATATTGAAGTGCAAAGAGCAAGAACCGTCTGAAATTTTAACAGTTTCGACCAAGAATGCTGCCCAAGTAATGCACGCTAAGCTATCAAAGAGACTGTTTCAAGATAAAAGAAAGATGAAGACTCTCAAAGTTAAACTAACTCTGCCAGTTCTTGCAAATGCTGATACTTCTGTGCCAACAAAATGCTCCTCCGAGGTGATAAATAAAATTAGGCAGGAGATGGGTCTTCCTCTGCCCCCCTTGCTACAGCCTTTGATTGCTACTCCGCCAAAAGTTGCATGTACTGTGGCCCCAGTAATGTCTTCTACTGGTCGATCATCCTTGCTTTCCCCTCTTGATGACCTGATATCCCCACTACGTGAAAGTTCTGTTCCTCCTCTCATGTCTCCATTAACAGATACTCCAACAGTGAAATCTACCCTTTTATTTTCTCCTCCATCACCCTCAGAAACGGCAGTAGGTAGAAGGACTCGCTCCTCACCTTTGAAATTTTGTACTTCTATTCCAAAGCATGCGCTTCCCGTACCAGGAAGGTTTCCCCTGTTTGCTGCTGATGGTGCTGCTCCAGGTGCTTCTCAGAGGAACTCTGTGAAAATATTGGACACTATGTATCCAGAACTATCTGCAAGGGCAAGGACACTAAACATTCTGAAAGGCAATATTCAACTTAACCGTTGTGCTTTTACAGACAGCCAAAGTTTGCCAGGACCTGTGGCTCAAATAGGTGGCTTCAAAGCAATTGCATCTACATCAACTGCTTTCGTTAAAACTGGGAGCAATTTGAAATCTGATAGTAGCAAAGATCAAGAAAAAGATGTGCAAAATCAGCAATTGTTTTCAGGTTCATCAGATCACCTTGAAAAACGGACACTGTTGCCAGTATCTATGCCAAGAGGTGCGAAGAGACTGAGGTTGGACAGTGAACCACCAAGGCTGGAGTCCTATGATACTGTTGCTTTCAGAAACACTAAAAATACAGTCTCTGGAATGCAGGAAGTTTCCCATGACAAAAGCAGTGAAACTAGTGATTCAGCTTACAGTTCTAGCTTAAAAGTATCATCACCTGTAAAGAAGGTCTTTGATCCTGACTGCCAGAAAGTTTTTTTGGCATTGAAGAAAATTGCTGAATCCTGTTTTGACTTGCTACCTGTTATTAAAGGTCATGTGTATGTCAACAATATCTTGAAAATTCCAGTAATGAGAGATGAAGAGAAAGAAGTTATCTATGAATTTGGTATAAAAAACAAGGTAAGTAGTACAATCTTTAATTTTGTGTTTTGATAATGACTTTGTGCAAATGAAAAGAGCATAAATATATGGTACTTGAATTCTCAATTGTTCAGGCAATTTGCAGGATCAAAGTGTAGTCTTGAAACATTATCAGACATATAAACTTGTATAACTTCAGCAAATATAGAACTTCAGAAGACATTACTGTTCAGTATTGTCTAAGATGCAGAATTGCATTTGTAAATATGTTTGTTTTCCTGATATATGCATGAGCCATCTTATTTTTGAAGCATTTTTTGTAGTGGATAGCATATAATAACAATTGTAGAAGGAGTTCCTCTGAAAATGTGAGATTTCCCTTTTAATTTTTTCAATTAAATAAGATGAACTGCATTGTATTACACATACAAGAGTGACATATCCTTTCATTCCATGTTTACTTTTATTATTCTACATCAGGTAGTCCAAATTAATTTTACTGGGAAAATCTTACATTATTTTGTTTCTTAGAACTTGCTTAGCATTAGTGTTGAAAAAATTCACTTTAATGGCCATCTTTGTCATCGATAATCTGTAGCCTGCAGCAGAGCAATTCACCTACTGATGTGTGACAGCATTGTCCTGTTCCAGTTCTTGACCATAATTAAGTTCTCCACAGAAGCTGCGACCAAGTTCTTTGTTAGGTGACCTTTGTCAGGAGTTGCCAAATCTGGTAACTTTGTAGGAGCAAGGCTGCAGCAGCTTTATGTTTCCAGGTCCAACCAGTAGCAAGGCCAAGTACGTATTCCTAATAAGCACATATGCACACAATATATGCCTAATCTCGTTTACTTCTGTGGCAGATGAGAGTAAAGGCCTGGTAGTGGAGAACACAGACATATATATACAGACAATATGAATCCTTCCAGTAGCTAGCATTAAACATTCAGTATATCCAGCAGTTGACTGCTGTTCTCTGCACTTGTCTCATGAAGTGACAGACTCACAGACACGGAAGCATGCACACATCCCTCTAGTAGCTGGTCCACACCTGTAGCCTTACCTGCATCTGACCCTCATACCCCTGGTCTTTCAAGTAGGTTCCCTGAAACTTCTGGTTCCTCATGAAGCCAATACTCAAGACTCTGCAGGTAGCCAGTCTGAACGAGTGGTCTCTCCAGTACTGGGTTCCTAAGCCTCTCATTCTACTCCCTGCTTTTAGCCCTTCCTCTAACCATCTTATTACTATATTGTCTTGCACAATCCAAATTTCTCCTTTCTTCTCATGTTGAGTCCCATGTTAGTGTAAACAGTAATACCCCCTCCTCACCTGCAGTGTGTAAGGTGATCTAAGGAGAGACTGCTGTTGACTAATCTAGTAAATCTCACACTTGGACAGTGGGCTATTTGTCCTCCTGTACTCTGGGAGTAGCCAAGTCAGGGTGCTGCATTTGCTCTGATTAGGTTATTTGGGTTCCTCTACCTGTCATTATCGTCATGTTTGTTGGAGGAAGATAGTTCTTTATTACATAACTGAACCAATTTATATTTTAAAAATAGTAGTCCTATTCTGCATTTGTTTATGGCATGTTTATTCACGTAAGTTCCTCCGCACTTTTTTCTTTTATTGGTTACCTCTGCATTTTTATATGTATGCATATAAGATAGAAGTTTTTCTTGCTTGTCACACTGCTATGATGTTATCAAATATTGTCGAGTATATTATAGTCTTAACATTTTTTGTGCTTTATAGCATTTAGCAGAATCCTTGCTACATGTTATTCTTAATAAACTCAAGGCTCAGAAGATGGCCACAAATTACAATTTGAATCAGGCTCTGTGTCGCGTCTATACAGGAATTTGTCGACAGTTGGGAGATTTGGAAAGAGCCCGCCTTTTGTGCTATAGCTTACTTAAAGAAGGTATAGTATGGATTAGTGGTCTTGTATCTTAAATATGATCTGGGCTTTTAGTAGTCTGTTTTCCAAATAAATATTTCATTTAGGATACTCTGTGCTTTCATTTTTGCTCCACCATCTCCAAAATGATAATTGGATTTGAGGGGATTGTGTGTCTTTTGCTTCTGAGTAATTTTTTATTTTGATTAAGCACTGATTCATAAAGCAAGTGTGATTTAAAAACATGTATTGGCTTAAATAGTGTCAGGAGTTGAACAATACCTGAATCAAAACCAATGCATTTGTACAACATATTTTCCTTAAATATTTATTACTTCCTAGTATATCTAAATCTCACTTGGTTGAGAGGTTTTTTCATTTTGTTTATCTTCCTCTCCCTTCCTTCTGTTCCCAGTAACAAAGGTAATACATACATACCATCACTGTACTAAATTAGGAGTCTGTCTTAATTCTGGAAGGACTTAAGTTACTTTGAAAATACTGAGTCATCCAGGGCTTAAAACAGTATACTGGCATCTATGTTTCAAATTAAAATAACAAAATTTGACAGCACTGAGGAGGAAGATGCTACAACTTTTGATTGCTTCTGTTATCTTCCATATAATATATCTGTCCTTTAAGGGTTTTTTTATGTTATTAAGGACTGCAATTTTAATTTTGTTCTTAATTATCTATTTTCTGTTGAGTTGGATTATTTATATTTTGCAGTACCTTGATATTTTGTCATTTTGTGGGCTCTTGCAAATGTTAAACATTCCTCTTTTTTTACCTTTCTTTTTCTGGGTAAGACCCAAACTACAGTAGCAGCATGTAGGGGTTTGTTTTTCTTTTCTATAGTTTGAATTGCATGAATTCCAGTTGTGATTGTTCTGTGGTTTTATTGTTATCTTTTGAGTGTAAACAACTGTAAACACATCTTAAAGGTTGGTGTGGTTTTTTTTTCATTTGTTTATTTTTATTTGATTACAATGCACTCCTTTCAGGTTTTTCTATTTATGTAGTTTCACATATTACTTGCCATCAGAATCGTTACTTCCCATCAACACAAGTGTGAGCTGTGTGCCAGCTAGACAATTGCCAAATTGACTATGAATAGTCAGTGCTACCTCAGTAGATTTGCCTAATCTGTTCTACTGAGTTCTTGACCATCCTCTTTTTTTCTGTTCTCCTTCCAGGTAATCTGCCTTAAATGACTAAAAATTACATGATACCTTTCTTTGGTTATTTTTCCTTTTAACCCTCCTCTGTTCCTCTTTTTTTATTATTTTCTTCTTTTTATGTCCCTTTTACTCATCACTGAGTGAGTCTTGTAACTGTTACAAATGCAGAGGTAGGCAATTCAAGTTGCAGCATGCAGATAATTCTAGTTCAGTTTTTGTTCTGACAAAAAAGTTCTTTTCTATGTGATAGGGGGCTTCAGAGTAGAGAAAGGCCATCCAAGACACTTGATGGAATTCTGTAAATTCTTTATGCTCCGTGAATCCAGTAAAGTTTCTTAATTTGTCATATTTTATTATGCTCTCTAATTCTTGAGAACTTTCTAAAAATGTAGAAGTTGATCTTTCTTTCTAAAAATGTAGAAGTTATAATGAACTGTAGAGGGATGACACATTCAGCTTTACAGTTTTCATTGGTTTTTGTAGCTTTTTACAGTGGCAGTAGTGTTTCAGGCATATGTATTACAGTATTACATTTTATGCATGACAGTAATATCTCCTAGTTTATTCTATTGTACTTTCTTTTGTCTGCAGTCTACACACTCATGTTTTATCTTAATACTTTGCCTTGAAGATCTCTACTTTGGTGTTCAGAAGGGTCTGTTAGCTTCCCTTTGATGGCCTGGAAGTCTGTCCTTTCTTCTTACTCGTAAACTCTGGATATACACTTGTTAGATACTTGCTCTGAATAAACTTAATCAATGAGGTTTCTTCAGTGATTTGAGTAGCACACTTCCCACCCCCTTAAAAAAAAAAAAAGTGTAATTACAATGGAGGAGGTGACTAAAAAGGGGTAATGGTTTTGGGTGGGTCTTTTTTCCTTATTTAATCTCAGGACTGAGATGTGCTAGTACGACTCCCCTTGCCTGGGATGCAGTTGTTACATGACTTCTATGCTTTCTTTCCTAGTTATCTCGCAGAAGAGTGTGCTAGCTTTTAATGCCTGAGCATTTTTTTCCTTATTTTTAAATGTTAAAAACTTACTTTGTTCTCTCTTTTTGTCCTTAGACTTCCCAGACTCAGAAAAATTGATCTTATTTATCACAAATGTATGGTCTGACATATTTGTCTTCCAAGGTGCAATTAACAAAGCCATGCAATTACTTATCAGACATAGTGCAAGCAATGAGATGCTGGCCTGTTTGAGTGCTTACCTCAACTGGGAACAGGTAACATCTGCTTTCATTGTCAGCATTAGCTTTTGTCTGTATGGTCACTTTGCTGTCTGCATCAAATCAAACAGGTTACTTGGGATGAAGTGTGAGAATCTGTGAATCTCCCATGGACTCTGCAGTGGCACTACTAATGCTGCTTCAGACTTTTCCCTGTGGTTGTCTAGACCCTACTAGAACACAATTCTTCTTTTCCCTATTAAATACTAATCTCTATATTAAATATTAAAAGCAAACACTGTTTGTAAACTTTGATTGGAATGTTCTGGACCAGGGAATTCTGTCCTTCTATAGAACTGTGAATTTGATGTTCTTTAAGGTGTTTGTTTTGTTTTGTCAGGGTTTTTAACATGTACTGGGCTTGTCTGTCTTTCGTAGTTCTCTGTAATAGGTAACTACTTATTACAGATACTTTCAAGATGAGCTTCTCTTTTTACTTAGTTTCTCTGTGAGAAACTGTAATACCCATCACAAAAAAAACCCTCCCAGCCAATTAATTTTGTAAGCAGTTGGCATGATCAGTACAAAATGTCATTGATGGCAGTAGTATTACCAGTGTTAAAGACCTAAGGACTTTCGAGATTTGACTTCAAGTCTTTGATCCCTTGTGCAAGTAATTTAATTTCTGACAGTTTTCAGAAGGTTCTTGTTAGTGTCCTGAAAGGGATGTTGGCAGAGGTAGAATTTGGACACGTTTGATATCAGTAGGAGCCAATTTATATCACTCAGAGGGAAAGATGGAAATACTTTGCTTCTGGAGAAGGAGTTTCTGTAACAGGCTTGTGTGTTTCCTTAAAAAGTGTAGGACCCTGGTAGATTTCAAAAACCCATATTAACGCTAGGCTTGTTTGGTGGAAGTGCTATAGTTCTGTAAATATCAAGTGAACAAAATCATCTTGCTTCATAGCTTGCTGATTCCCTGTCCTAACATGCTGCTTCACATCTGCCCTGATGACTGCAGCTAGATTTACTACATAGCCTTTAGGTGTTGTACTCATAGGAAAAAGCATGATGGTTTTTTGCTTTTTTTTTAATAAGATCGTAGACCAGCCCCAAATGGGGGGAAGAAACCCCATTGGTACCACTGGAATTTGTACCACAGCCTTTACAAACCTCCTGATTTAGGGAAGGTTTACAGTGAAGTGAATTAAGAGGGCATGGATTTGTACATGTTTCTTTTTTTATTAAATCACAGTTGCGATGTAGCATTAAGCTTTGGTATTCAGAGTCATGTTGTACTGCAATCTCTATTTAGCGTAGAATATGTATTCTCCATTCTGTTAGGTTACAGCTTTCAGTCTCATGCCAATAGAGATGCAGATAAGTCTGTCTCAGTAAACATTCCTAAAAATATTAATTCTGTGCACTCACACTGCCTAATTTCTTTATGGATCTCTGAAATATGAGAGATGCTGAGCTGGGGAGAGGGAACTCAGAATTTTCTGTATTAATGGTAGCAGATGACATTCTATCTGTAAGATGTGTTTTAATTAGGTGGAAATACAGGAAAGAATTTGAAGTGGATTGTGGTTGACAGTTTATTATATATCTAATCTTATAAGAAGATGATTCTACTTATTAAAGTAAAGCCAATGTAGAATGGGTATTTAGGTCTTGGTCAAAGTATTCTATGTTAGTGAATTGCACCACTGCAGAACTTGCCAGTCACAGGAGCTTTTGTACGAAGAGATATGCTGAGCACCTGCTGTGTTTATGTGATAAGACTAGACTTTTTTCTTAATACTGCAGATATTAAAATGATGTTTGGTTTTAATTTCTTTGTTTGTCCTAGCTATTTAATTAGCAGAATTGTTTCACTTGACATGTTTAATTATTACTACCTCAATTATTGATAGTATTTGCTTGGAAATTAGCTCCTAATGAACAATAAACAGTAACAAATTTCAGCATCAGAAAAGCATTTAAACAAAAAATAAACCTTAGAAAGTGAGCAGGGTTACTCTAATCTTGCATTGAAAAACACTGTTCTGATCGTAAAGCTTCATTGAGAGAAATAAAAATCCCCAAAATCGTAGGACAGAAATGAGTTGGTATAGGGTTTGTGGTTTGTTTGTTTGTTTTCAAGTTCTCCTTTTAGTGAAAACAACAAGAAAAATACTGAATGCTTGACGATTTTGATTTATATACTCTTTTTATTTATGTTAAGTCAAGCCAAAGTTGAATTTATGCCATAGACAGTCAAAATTAAATATACATAAAGAGTTTGATTCTTTGTAACTCTTTTTGTGTTAAATAATCACTTTCTAAAATTCCAGAGTTCCTCTTTAGATGCTGGTATTATGGTCTCAAACCTGCTGTTAGAAATGCAATCATGTCCAAAAGTAGAATTTCAGCTGAGTGAGCATTATGGAGAAGATCTGAGTGAAGATGCTTGGCAGTACATATTTGCTATTGATCTGCTCTGCTCTCACCTAAAGTGGGATTGGACACATGACAATGTTATAAGGTATTGTGCCAAACAGTCCTTTCAAATGTTTCCATGTGTGGGTTTTTGTGGTCTGTTTTGGTGTTGTTTTTTTCCAAATTTGAGACAGTATGACTTATCTTTTAACATAATAAAACTTTGCATAGATACTTAGATATGAAGGTATTTTAACCAGATGAGACTTAGACTACTGTGTTTGTGTGCCTTATTTTAAGATAAAGTGATCAATGAGGAAATGTATGGTATTGGTCCAAGAAATTAACCCTCTTTGAACCATTATAATAATTTGTTTTAAAATAGTTATATTTGGACGACTGTGAAAGATTTAGAGATGGATTTTTTTGTCAATGAAACAAAATGATTGATTGTCTTCTTCCAAACTTAATTGTTGAATTTCCCTTCTCATCACTAGAAAATGAAGGTGGAAACCTTGATGTGTAAATAGAATTCCTTCAGTGCTGAAAATGAAATGCAATCATCATCCGTAGTATACTATCATGATTTCAGTCTTATTTGACTTCTAAAGTCACTATAATACTTATTATAATACTTAGATTCAATGTCGTAAATTCTCTTTAAACCCTGTAATCCAGTTCATGAACTGCTACTATACTTAACTAGGTTTGAAGGACTTCATTTCCATACCTATGCTAATCTTTGATACCTACACTGATCTAAACACCCCTGTTTTTTATGTAGAGGTTACATAACTTAGTAGAGTCTAAAAAAAATATGGCATTTGTTTAACTATGACACAATGTGATCATGGAATCACCAGGTTGGAAGAGACCCACCGGACCATCGAGTCCAACCATTCCCACCAATCTCTAAACCATGCCCCTCCGTACCTCATCCACCCACACCTTAAGCACCTCCAGGGAAGGTGAGTCAACCACCTCCCTGGGCAGTCCGTTCCATTGCCTAATGACCCTTTCAGTGAATAATTTTTTCCTTATGTTGAGCCTGAACCTCCCCTGGCAGAGCTTGAGNGATGAGGGGCGTATCATGGAGTATGTCATGGAGTATAAAGTAAATGCAAATAACTCACAATCATCATCAAGTCTTTTATAAAAGTACTATGCTTTCAAATAGTAAAGAAGTTGTGTTTAGTGAAATACTTCTAAAATTTAATGCAAAGTAGTTTCAGTATGCCATTTTAACTAAAGCCATACAGAGTTCATTGTCTGTGTGGAGTTGTGCTGGTAATAGGTAACTAAGTCTAATAGTATCTCAGCCTGGAGAAGATAAGGTTGCAGGGAGACCTTATAGTGACCTTCCAGTACTTAATGGGGGCCTACAAGAAAGCTGGGAAGGGATTTTTTACAAGGGTGTGTGGTGATAGGATGAGGAGGAATGTCTTTAAATTGGAGGTGGGGAAGATTTAGATTAGATATTAAGAAGAAATTCTTTGTGATGAGCATGGTGAGACCCTGGCACAGATTGCCCAGGGAAGTTGGATGCCCCATCCTTGGAAGTGTTCAAGTTTGGCTTACATGGGGCCTTGATCAGCCTGGTCTAGTGGGAGGTGTCCCTTCCCAAGGCAGGGGAGTTAGAAGTTGGTGATTTTTAAGGTCCCTTCCAACTCAAACCATTCTATGAAAAAGTCTTACCACAGCTTCTTTCAGGTTTAAAAACAAGCATCAGATCCTACTTGTAACATGCAAGCTGAATTTTCAGTTATATAATGTGGGACACTGAACCCATGCAGGTACCCTGGACAAGATTACAGACTATCAATATGACTGGAAATGAAGTAATTTTTTGCAAGCAAGCAAGCCTTTTATACTTTTCTGCTACCTTGTCTTACGTTTATGTAATGCTTGGCTAAAGCCCAAAGTTTCCCATAGTAGTTTTTGTATGAGTAATTTTGCACGTAGACTGCTTTCTTGTTCTCACACTGTAGAGACGCTTCTCGACCCAGATGCGTTCCAAACTTTCTCCCTAGCGACCTGATAAGACCACATTGTTAGACCAGCACATATTCCTACAATATAAGAATCCTGCATAACATCTCAACATGACATTTGATAGTAATGGGACTTGATATATGTGTATGAAGTCAGTGCAGTACTTGACTTTAGGTAGAGATGCAGAATGGTGCAGAGAAATGAATGGAAGTTGAACAGGAGTACTATTCTGAGCAGGAATGTTTCTTCCAGAAAGTTAGCTCTGGTTGATTTGGTTTAAAATCTTTACATTACTTAGATTTGTGGATGCTTGGAATACTACCAGTTTCCCTAAAAGGTGAATTAAATATGCAGGCAGGGGTATGAAAATGGATAGTAAACAAAAGAACCATTTGTGTTCAATATTGTGTAAATATTTTACCACCCCTTCATGACACGTCAGATTTTCAAATTCATTTGTCTTTCACAGCAAAGTGCTTTGGCCTTCTATGGATAAATGGGTAAAGAAGAGGAAGGGGCATGAAACTGCTCAGTCCATTCCTGACAGTGTTATAGCATTGACACTCAGGCTAGTTGGTAAGTAATCTAGATTCTTAGTTGAACTTTTGGTTTGAGTATGTCCTTTGAAAGTATCAGCCTGCCTGTAAAGTATTTTTGCATATTTTTTTATCTTGATTTTTTTTTCAATTTCTTCAAAAATTTTATCTTAAAAGCCAAAGTTTTGCAATCCTATGCAGATATTTTCTGTTTGTCAGCCTGTGGAAAGCATGCACTTCAGCTAAGAGAGAGATTACTCTGATTTCACAATAACAAATACCAACATATCTTACGTGTTTAGAATTATATTGTTAGATATGTAGCTATACACGCTTTATGGAAAAGTGTATAAAAGGTATTATCTGCAACATAGTACCTCTTCCTGTAATTTAAACTTTTAGTTTCAATAGATATTTTCAGTATGTAGATTATATAATATTGTTTGTTAAACAGAAACTGCATTCTTTGTGAGTTTTACACCTAAAAATTGTAAACCTGCAGGAGGTTGGATCAATCTGATTAAAAATGGCTTGGTGCCTTAAGTCACAAAAGGAATAGGACAATGATATTTCCCAAGTCAACGTGGTAACAAGAGTGACTAATTCTTGCAATTGAAATTTGCATTTTCTGTTGATACTTCAACAGACAATTAGTAATTCTAACAATTAGGAAGTTGACTGTCTAAATGTGTAACTTTTTTTGCTTTCAGGTCGACTGGGCCAGATAGGTTTGAAGGAAGGATATCTTACTGCAGTGAAGAATATTAGTTCTGTAATTGGACTGTTTGTGCAGCATGCAAAAGAGGAAGGTAATGTTTAAAGAGGAACTTCAGTTTAATGTCTGCATTTTGAAGTTTTGCCAGTGTAAAAATAACACACACAAATTGAAAGACACATGCCAAAACAGCCTATTTGCACAGTTGTCTTGAGTCTTTTTCTCTTGCAAAGTTATTGAAGAATGTTTTAGACAGAGTACAACTCTGAGATAGTTATAGCCACCTTGGAATTAACACTGCTTCGTGTAACAGTGTATCAGCTGCCTGTGAGAACTTAGAGGGTGATCTTAACTTAAGCAGTAATAGCTAACTTGTTACCTGAACAGCTCATGCTGAAGCTTGCTACTAGCAAGATTGTTGTCCTGGGAAACTGTTGCAAGATTGTCCAAATTCCTGAGGCAAAGCAAGGCAATTACGGCAGCCGGGTTATCTTGGATGTTCAGTACATTTTGCAGTGAAGCATTGAGTAATGTGAAGGAGATGTTTTAAACTACTTGTATAGCTTCTCTTCTTTGCAATTTCAGGTTCTTCCAAGTAAGTGGTAGTGATGTCTGTGTCTGTTTCAGGCTCTGCATAAACCTGTTTTCATAAAAGTCTGATAACCCTTAACTGGAGTAAAATCACTAGATGCTCAAGTCTTTTATGCCCTTTGCATACTGAAAACCTGCTGAATTCAGAAAACTGGAAAGTGCTAGTATGAAATGAGCTGTTATGGAATTTGTGTGCAGGTTGTCACTTTGCTACTTTCTGGTCTTAGGGATACCAAATGTCGATGTGGTTATATTACAGTTCTTGAACTAGTAGTTCCTTTAGATTCAGGTTTAAAAAAAAGCATTAAAGCATGCCAAATTTTCTGTAAGCTGATTTCTGTTAACTTTTTGCAGGTGTTCCCTGGGGTGTGCAGCTGGCAGCCATATATTCATTGTGTGACTTAGGTTCAAGCAATCCAGAAGGTATTGTTGAGGCCATCCGTGCTTGGAGAGCAACTGTTCTTAACAACATCCCTTTTGCTGTGATAAGTGGCATAGCTGAAATCACTTCTCTGGGTAAAATGGTGCTAAATTAAAATCTAAGAAAGTGGACTGATCTAAAGGAAGAAGTGCCTTACTTTACTAAGCAGAGTTGGTCCACTTAAAAACAATACAAAGTGGTGTGTCCTTTTCTATTGTTTTTATTAACAGAATATTGGATCAGACAAAGCAAGCTCAAGTATTTTATTTCGATTTTCTGTTTGAAGGAAGAGTTAACAAAATGAAATAAAAATACTTGCTTTTCCTACTAAGTGATCTGAAAACCAGTGCATCTTTGACTCTTAAAATATTTCTGGTTTGATGTCAATAAGAATTATTAGTAGTTTCAATTAGTTTACTTCCATAAATATGGAACACATGGAATATTGACACAACAGAAGACTGAGCCTTGCTGAAAACCTGGCTTTGTTATTTCTGCTGTATTTAAAAAGTAACCATTCAGATAGCAGAACTTTGGCCATATTCTGCATTATTTTACTTGAATAGTTTCTTAAGGTTAATATAAAATACTTGTGACAGATAGGTAGGAATTGACTTTTTCTGTAACAATCATGTATAGAGTAACAGAGATATTAAATCTCTGAACTTGTATATATGGTATATTCTGATAATGTGTCTCACATTTTATATTGTTCCATTTGGGGAATTTTATGTATGTAAATAGAAAGTTGGTTAAAAAAAGTTTCTAATGATAGTTTCATTACACTCTGTGGTTTTGTATCTTTCATAATAAAAGAAGCAAACACCATTGTGTTCCTTTTGGTCTTTTTAAGTAACAAAGAATTAAGTGTTTTTTCTGTCTTATATAAATACTACTTGGAGGGGCAGGAGGAGAATACCTGTGAGGTCGTTTCACTGAATGAACTGCCTATTACACTGCAGTTCTGGCCACTGGAAGAAGGGTATATTTCATTTCTCCAGAATTTTCTCATGTACCTTGGTGCCTGGGGAGTAAGTTAAAAATCCATGGAAAACATCTGTTTTCACTCTGATTACAACCATATGAAGGAGTAAGCTTTGCTAATGCAGATTCTCATTGTGGTGGTGTGCTCACCCCCAGGCCCTTAAGGTATAACTATCAGTAGGGGGTTGTGATGGCTGCATCATCATCTTGCTCAGGGCCCCCTGAGCTCACCAGAACAACAGAGGGCTGTATGCCAGTATATCCTTTTGAGTAGAGATGCCTCTCAAGGTTACTCCTTCAGTCTGAGAGATTCCTTGTTGGAACACATCCTTGGTAAGTGACTAATAGCATACTAGACTTGGAAAACCTTAGCTAAATGAGATAAAGGATTGATTGCATAATCCTTTAGGCATAAACTGTTGACCCAGCCTGGGGCAAATACTTGATGTTGTGAAAATCCAGACTCAATTATCAGTGCAAATTTGATTATTAGGTAAGGTATCCTTTAATGCAACGTCATGCATGCAGGGTATAGCTACACCTAATGTGTGTGCAACTTCCAGTACCATTCACAAAGGCTATATACAGTCGAAACACACATGTTCATCTCTTTCTCCTGGATGTGTGTTATAAGCATTATTATTATTATTATTATTATTATGTATGTCTATTATAAGCAGTTCCTGGAATTTATTTGCATAAGTTTCCTCCCCTCGGCACATAAGCTCTGCCCTCTGTGGGTCTTCAGGGGTCTTGGGATGAAGGCTGTAGATCTTCGTCACAGCTGAATTTTTCAACTCCTTCTTGCACATGCTCTTAAGACAACTTGGGTACCTCTTCAAGGTTGCATCTAGTCCTAGCTAGTTCTTTATCATTGTGCTAGTCCTTGTTATCTGACTTAATTAGATACAGTCACCTTCTTATTCTTTCTAAGTGCAGCCTTGTTAAAATTCCTTAGGTAAGCATAAGTATGCAGCCACAGGCTTTCTAAAAGTTATTATTCAAGCTAATCCTATATTTTAGTTCTAAACCCACAAAAACTATACATAATATTAAAATATGTAATAGGCTAGTAACTTATAACAAATAATCTCTTCCTTCGTACTGGATCCAGCCACACCTAGACTCCTCCCTGAGAAGGAGTTTAGAAAGCAAGGGGGTCCATTCCTAACCTTGTGAGGGTCTCCCAGACAGTTCTGTCTGATCTTGTTCTTTATGCAATAAATAATGAAGTGTACCTTGCCATCAAATCTTGTTAAACCACTATTGCATTTATCATTAAAAGCTGTTAACTGGCTGTTACATAGCAATAAAGTTTAATGGTGTTTCTCTCTTACAAGTGAAGAGCACTCTATCTGTGAGAACTAAGGAGACCATACAGTCCCATTTGGACACAGAGGGAACAACAGTGACAGGGGATGAGGAGAAGGCTGAGGTACTTAATGCCTTCTTTGCCTCAGTTTTTAATTGTAAAGAAAGCTGATCCCTCTGTGTACAAACCCCGGAACTAGAGGAGCAATATGAGGCTCCCATGGTCCAAGAGGAGGTTGTCAGAGCCTTGCTTGCCCAACTGGACACCCACAAGTCTATGGGGCCAG